>JADFUC010000560.1:0-60687 GCA_019722365.1 Lithospermum erythrorhizon | reverse complement strand
ATCAGTATTACTTCGTTCAGTTACGTATTGCTGGTTCAGGTGGGTTCGGAATGGAATCCGAGTAGGGTTGTGAATTCTTTTGACTTCTGAGTTTATCTTGCATGACGGATCAACGCTACTATCATAATTGCCTTCCCACGTCGTCCTCTATAGGCAATACTAAAGGCGACAACTCTTCCCGTATGGGATCTTTGTGCACATGCGTAATGGAGTCTTGGGGAGGAGATAGGGTGTTCCCACTGAGGGTATGCCATTGGTAGGGGGCACACGTAGGATTACCAAAGACTACTTTAAGGAATTGTACAGTGCGTTTCATAATAATCATCTTTGGTGGAAGTGGGAGGCGGCGAATCGCTGGATAGGAGAGCAATCGAGCCGTGATGGGGAGAAATGGTTTAGGAAGTTGATGACTTGGAGGGATCCGGTATTTTGGGATGATGAAGATGTTGATGATCATTTAAAGCGAAGATGAAGTAGGGGATGATGATAATAATGATGGAGTAGGTGGTAATGATAGCGATAGCGAGGCTCTGGCGGGGCGGAGTAAAGATGTTTTGAAGACCACGACCTGAGAAACTAAATGAGATTGCCGAGGCGGCAAACCACATAGAGATGTCGAAGTGCTTCTCACATAAAAAGAGATTCAAAACTCTGCATCCAAGAGGAACAAAAACTAAAAGATTATGTAAAGGAATTATGAAATTCCTTTCTTGCTTTGGAGAAAGTAATGAAGATGAAGGCCAACAAGAAATATTTAGTGCATTTGGATGGCCGAGGCCGAGGTTGAGGGGGATACAGCACAGGGTGGCGGGTACAAGTACATCCAGCGTCTCTGCCGGCGTCCGACCCACTTCTCGAGTTGGGATTGAAGATTATCTTATTGGTGATGATGATGATGAGGCGGATGGCATGGGATCATTCTTCGACAAGGCGAGCGGTGGTCCGAAGATAAACTAAAGGACTTTGATGGCTTGGACCTTTTAATTCTTGTGTGTTGCTTTATTTATGCCTTGTTTATTCCTAGTTTATGCCCCTTTTGTGATGATCCCAAAGGGGGAGTGTAGTAGACTTATGCTTGTTTATGCTTGTGTCTTAAACTTTAGTTTGTTGTGTCTTAAACTTTAGTTTGCTAGTTTTATTTGGTTTTCTTACAACTTGATGGATCTTCTTTTTTATAATAGCTTTGGTTGATGTTTAATTATCTATCTTATGCAATACTATTATATAGTGCTTAAATTTATTTTATAACATCCATGGTTGTTATGGTTCTATTTAAATAAGAAAGCCTTAGAATCTTATGTTCGGGGGCGTTGCCTTTTGTCTTATATTTCTTCCCTAGCATGCAAAGTCGATTTGTTATCATCAAAGGGAGTTTGTTGAATAATGGTATTCCATTGAGCCTATTTTTGAAGATAACAAATTGTTTAATGAACTAATCCCATTTTTCAAGTGAACATGTATTCAAGTTTATTTCTTAATATGTTGAGCGGCTTAAAATGTTGTCGGGATGTTCGGAGGCTCGTGGATGAGTCTATCAAAGCATAAACCTTTGAGGCTCGTGTTCTTTATTGTTTATAAGTTTTGTAAGGAAACTCTACACTTTCCCCAGTATATTGTCGTTTTAAATATGTGAGTAATGAATTTTGTGATTTAATTTTATTGTGTTTAAAATGATAGTCCGTAATTCCCAATCCTAAGTATAGATTGATTCATGGTTAAGTCTCATACAAATATTTGTGTGTCGTTTTAAGTTTCGAGGTGGCTTGAAAGCGATGGATTATTTTAGAAAGAAAATTCGAACCATCGAGACCCCCGTCGAGAGGGTTCACGAGGTCGATGATCGAGACCACGACCTGCCATTAGAGATGCGCTCTGAAGCGAGGCTTATGGCCAGTTGCTTACGATCCCGTCAAGGGCTCGCCGAGACCCCTGGTCTCGATGAGGTCCTGATGCGAGCAACACCGGCCTTAAATCTTGTGCACCTATTAAAGCCTCTTCTTTTTTAAAACAAAAACAACTTTTTGAAAATCTTTTTGACCTAATTTTCGGAGAATTAAATTGAGTTAACGATCAAAATCAAAAGTCATAACTCCTACATTTAATTCATCATTTATCTTTTGTAGAGAGTTTCCTAGTTGTTATGATAATTCCATTTCTCGATCATTTATTGTATTGAGTGAAATCCTTATTATTAAGGGCTTATAGGGTTGCTATTGTAGGTTAGTAGTATATTGAAATCTGGGAGTGTGTTCTTGGGTTCCCTAATCGAGTTGATTAGGAGTAGAAATCATAGCGGGTAGCTTGGGTCGGCTTAGTGGAGGCTAGGTGTTTGATAGGCTTGAGAGAAGTTGCTTGTGTATTCAAACATTTCTTCAAGTCTGCGAGTTATCTTTTGCCAAAATCCGAGGTTGGGCTTAGATGAGTCGGCGATGGGGAACGAGGCTTCGTTAAAATGTGTCGTATTTAACTCGCACCGCTTTACTTTCAAGTGATATGTAATTTTATTGCTAATCAATTTGATTACTTATTTTGTGACTAATCATTCTGAGCTTGGGTAGTTGGTCTATCAAATTAGTATATATTCCTTTGTTCATTAATTCCAGCGTTATTAAATTTAAACTCGAAAAAGATTTATGCTTAACTTAAAACCTTAAATTCACCCCATACAGAGTTAAATAAATTTCGCAGCATCTACTTTGCGGTGTTTCATTATCGGCGAAACCGCGTTCAAGTGAAACATCGACATTTTATGACCAGCGAAACGATACTGCGGCTTGACTCAAATGTATATTTTGTGCAATGCGCCCGAAGTCTGAGGGAATACATTCGGTAAGTGTATATTTAATGTTCAATCAAAATGAATTTGTATATTATAATAGTTAACTGAACAAATAACTTATATCGAGGATGTACCATGATTTGATTGAAGAGTTGCTGACGATGGAAAATACTATGGATATATGAGTATAAATACAATAATTAAGGAATCTTAAAAGTGCATCACTACGTTATTTAAATACAAAAACATATATTTACAATATATGAATAAGCAGTACTTACATTGCGGCGAATAAATTAAAAGGCCAATTCGCGGCTTGAATTCCGCAGCGTGAATTTGACTTCCACTCGGCTCCTTGTTGTAATATCAGTAAGTATGATATCTCTAGTTAGTCATGGCTAGGAGGTTGAATCGAACTAATTTATGCTAGTAAACAAGGATGAACAAAACCAGAAAAACCCCAAAATTCTTAGGAGAATTTCGGCCAAGGGGCTACTTTAGGGTTTTGTGATAATTATTTCTAAAAATCTTATGTTATGAAAAACCCTAAAATTTGCTTATATAGGGCTAGGTTAAAACAAGCCCGATAAGCGACTTCGATTAAATATTAAAAATTAGAGCTACGTTAACTCATTAGTTCGTTAAGACACTGGCAGGTTGCTGTCTGATTGAACTATTTAATTAAGCTAATTAAATAGTAATGAGTCAATATCAATAATCTTTCAAGTTATGGAGTAAATACTAAAATTACTCAGAATCGATTAAATAACATTTGAGTGATTATTTGTGTCGATATTACATAAAATGTAGAACCGCGCCCAGTGAGAAATACATTTCTCAATTATATAGTCTCTCTTTAATTTCATACATGAAATATAACTCAACGTCCTTTATGTGTGTGACCTTCGAGGCACGAGATAATAGTAAGTTGTATAATAATAATAATTGACGATTACTATTATTATAACGATTAATAGTAAGATCTATGATCATTTCATAACCCCTTAAATTATCATGAGAACCACGGTAATATGCAATTACTAAGTTGAACACTAAGTTACGATAATACATTTAACCCAAGCTGGTAAATGAATTGATACCTGATTAGCCATGGCGGGCATAATAAATGGAATTAGTGCATTTGATTACCCAGCTCTCGGCTTGCCGCGGGCGATTATCTGAATTCCTTTATCGCGCGATCTCTAGTCGTAGGCTAACCATAGAAGTGTGTCATGACACCACAACTTTCTTTACTCGGTATGGGCGAATAAGAATTTATGGCGCTTAAACCAATCGATGCCAGTATGAGAGGCTGAGATCTTTCACTTGTATATGAGGACGGACGAATCCCTCGATATATCGGCTTATCCCCATCATTCACGCTCCTTTGTGTGACCCAGCATATTCCGTTATAATCGCTTAAAGGCGGGCGTTTGGTCATAGTCAAAGTACCGAGCTTGTATAACTTGAGATAGTTATATATACGTAGGTCTAGGGTGTGAACCTAAAATTCTAAACAAATGTCATAGGACCTGAGATATCGTATCTTCTATGAATTCGTTTCGGTCATCTGACTCCCAGTCACCGGACGGCAGCCCACGGTATTGATCTATTAAGTCTGCGAGGCTAACGTGGTCAATCTTGATGCTAATCAACAATGTTAGTCATATGATCTTTGTCGCCTTTAGCTATCATCGGCCAGAGCCTTTTTTAGGTATCCTATGTTTCTAGGCTTGAAGAGGTGCTTAATTAACGATTCGTGTTACCTTCACAGAAAACATATAGACTAACGCAAAGTTGCTTTTCAGTATAAACCGGATCTATTTCATGTATATATGTAATTTAAACATATAGACATAGCAAACAAATATATTAAAATAAGAAGCAATAATATTCAAATATTTGTTCACATAACACAATAGATACATACTGACTCCCCATAACCCGAACACCCTTTGTGACATCATCTAAGACCTATATTCATTGCATACTCATCGTACTTTGCCTGGTTTAGTGGTTTAGTAAAGGGGTCGGCCGAATTAACTGTTTATAACACATGCTTTGACGTCGCGTCTATCAAGCGTATCTACAATCGGTGATACTTTACAGTCACGTGCTTGGATTTGTGATGTCTTTCGAGGGATTCCTTAAGCAATTTATTGTCCCGGTATTGTCCGCAAGCAAGTCCAGCTGGTCCTCGATCTTCAGGTACCGCTGAGTTTGGTCACGAACTTCTTTATCAACATCTTCTTTGCTTGACTTGAACTGACTGCGATGTACTTTCAGTCTGTGGTAGAGATATTATGATGGTATTTTGTTACATTTTATGTCTATCACAATTATTTTGTTTAATTTTTTTGTTACATTTAGATTTTTTTTATGTCTATCCCTAATTTTTATCTTGATAATAATGTTGTTACATTTCATTTTTTATTGTAGGGAAAATTATCAAAGAGGAAAAGTAGTAATTTTGATGTTTGATGTTTATGTTATGTTGATGATTTGTGTTATTATTTTTGTTTGATGTTTATGTTGTTGTTGATGTTTTTTAGATAGTGTTTTGTGTTATTATTTTTGTTTGATGTTTATGTTGTTGTTGATATTTTTGTTTGATGTTTATATTGTTTTTGATGTTTATATTATTTTTGATGTTTTTTGGATGTTGTTTGTGATGTTTTTTGGATGTTGTTTGTGATATTTTTGGGTATTTTTGTGAATTAAAACGGCTTTTGATATCTTTAAGCGTCGAGCTGCATAATTTTGAAAATTTACGGGTTAGCGTCGGTCGGTGTGTCGTGTGGTATGGGTGTCAATGAAATAATTAAATTTTTGTGGTGTCGGTGAATTAATAGAGACTTCAAACATAATTATATATTTGTGGTGTCAGGTTAAAATAAAATAAAAATAATTTTAGACGTGCGATGGTGTCGACGTGGTGTCGGTACTAAAATAAATCAAAAATAAAATTAATTCAACAAAATTAATATCGGGTAATTGTCGGTTTTAAAATAAATTAAATGTGACATGGTGTCGGATGGTGTCGGTATTAAATAATTAAAATAAAATTAATTCGCTTCTAGCATTAGCCGGGTGGCGTCGGTTTAAAATAAATCAAAAATAAATTTAAATGTTTGATGGTGTCAGTTGCGGGCAAGCGGGCTAAATGAATTTCTATCTGATCTCGGTGTCGTGTTGGTATGCAAATGTAGCGTCGACCGTTGGCGTCGGCTTATCTGGAAACACGGACCGACAGCACCGCCTTAGGCGATTAAATTAATCGTGCTCAATCCTCCATTTGCCTATTTTCTAGTAGTGTCTTCTTGGACCTTATAATAATTAATGACTTGTTATTGGCAGAGAGAGAACACCAGCCCATCTTCAATTTTACATGTAGCCCACATATTATTTATTTTGTACAGGCGCTGAACTATTCTTGGGCCGACCACAGACTTTTCTTCTTTTCTAGGCACCCCTGGCCCCTTAGACCTAATTTTCAACTAAAATATAGTGAAATAACTATATTACCCTTAAAATACAAAGTAAAATGACTATGTTATAATAATATGACTATTTTATCCACAACAATGGCACGACTTTCTTCGTACTTATTTTATCGACTCCACCTCCCTTTCTTGGGGCCCGCCCCCACCACCTTCGACATTTCTTACGCCCCGATAGAAGTTGAGCCATATAATTACTTTAATTTTACAAGTGGAGACATGTCTCTTTAGAGAATTTGAGTGGCCATTTGTTACCTGACCTTTTCACCGTTCCCCCGTATGCTCTTATCTAGAGTTCACTACTATACATTTGTTAGCTTGAATATACCGACTTAAATAGCACTTTTTAAAAATCTTCCATTAGAGAGTTTGATCTTTACATAAGCGCTTTTCAAATAAAAGTGCTATAAAATTATTTTATATTTTCTTTGTTATTTTATTAAGTTAATTTAGATAACTTTGTTTAATAAACGCTTTTTCAAATAAAAGTGCTATAAAATTATTTATATTTTCTTTGTTATTTTATTAAGTTAATTTAGATAGCACTTTGTTTAATAACGCTATTGCGATTGGATCTTAGATAAGCTTATTAGAAGCGTTATCTTATTATGTGTTAGTTAGGCTAAAATTTAAAAATAAAAATAAATAATTGAATCGCGAAATATTGAATAGCCGGTTCGATACACAACACAAAACATCCACAAAACTTTAAATCACATGGGTTAGCGGCACCTCCCGTATTCTCGTGCCAGCCAGGAAGCGCGACATCTTCCCGTTTTCTCTCTTCCCGTTGGGCAACCCACGACAAGAGCTCCGTTGTGCATAAAATTTAATATATTTTCCTTTTATCTTTGGTTCGATTGCCCAATCTCGCCTTGCTTTATCAAGCGGAGGCTTGATTGGGTATATCTCATCCGAGAATTTAAAACACTGACCCTCAAATGACAATTCATGTATTTTTTTTACTGTAAATAGATTTTTTAATTTGTTGGAGTTTTCTTAATTATAGTTTTTTGAGTTTTCAGAATTTAATTTTTGTTGTTGTATGATTTTGATTTGATGGATTTGTTGCACTTTTTTAAGTTTGTTACAACACAGGATCTGAGTAAGCTTATTTTTCTGGAATTTATTTTATTGAACCAGTTCATCAATTTGAGATTGAAATTTTATGAAATTCTAGTGGTGGTGTCATGTGGATCATATTGAGTTTTCTAAGTCTGCTTGGAATATAATATGGGGAATTAAGTGAAGCTTTTCATAAAATTAATCTTTTTTAGGGTTTTAGGTTTCATTTTTTCTCTAGTTCATTTGGCTTTAAAAACTGAAGGTTATTCTTGCTTATGTGTTTTATGACATTAGACCACAGTTGGTGGTAACCTGTTTGAGTACATCTAACATCAATTTTATGAAATTGTTGTTTGCTTTTCACTTAAACATAATCATTTGGTCTACATTTTAATATCTCTGTTAATATTTAATATTTCATGCGATTAAAAGCTTAATTTTGAGGTCAAAATATAATTTTTTTGATATTTGGCCCATTAAGTTTCTAATATTACACTAATTACACAATCAAAATACATCAATAAAAATACATTTTCAAAAAAAAATACATTTCAAAAATTGACTTATGGATCTTAGCTTCCACCGAACGAGGTGGATGGTGGGCCACTTTACATATGGGCCTGCCCACAGATCGCCTCGTGGCCTAGTCATTTATTCGGTCATCTTGGATTTGATGCTCCGCTTCGGGGCCAGCCCAAATCTCCCTTGACTTGACCACTTGGACCAGCCCATTTCGCGTGGACATGACGATCTTGTCCGGGTTTGGCTACATTCCTACAGGTGATCATGTATCCAGAAACATCCTTGGGAGGTCACTCGCATTTGGATATTTCCGACCCGGGAGTTGAGTCGGGGGTTAGCTACCTCGATCTTCTCCCGAACTCGTTGACCTTTTTGTTTGGTGGTCGGGACTAACTAGGTCGGGTAATAAGTAAGTCCCGACCTATGTCACGACCGAACAAGATTCGTGGCAGTTTTTGGCGGTTGCAGGCAATTCTATATATACTTTGAGGCGGTTTTTGAGATAAACAACGTGCTTTTTCCATCCTTAACATTCCAAAAGAAACATTTTCTCGAGCTATCTCGTTATTCTTGAAGATGCAAAAGTTCTTTTGATTATTTTACTTGCATTAATAAGAGGGGTGATTCTTAGTATCGTCAATCTATCCGAGAACATATATTGGGGTGAAATAGTCTTTAAGGCAACGTGTATTGCGTGCTTGAGAATCATGGTTTACTTTGTTTCATGTTTATGTTTCTCTTAATAATACTTGGTTTCTAACAATCTTAATACTATTTACACAAAATAAAGATTGTAAGAAAAAATGACTTCGAATTTTGTGAAATTGGAGAGGTTTGGTTGGGGAAACTTCCGAAGATGGTAAAAGAAGATGCACTTTTTGTTGACATCTTTAGCAGAGGTTGCTTATGTTCTAAAGAACCTTGCAACCACAAACGAGGGGATGAGACTTTGGTTCGAGCTTCGGCGCAAGGGAAAAGTGGGAGAACGATGAGTATGTGTGTCATGCTCACATTCTCAATGGGATATCGGATGCTTTGTTTGATACTTATCAGAATGTGGAGTCTGCTGGCAGCACGTGGGATCGGTGGAGAAGCGAATACATGCAGCGGCAGCGACAAGTAAGAAGTTTCTTTTGTCTACGTTTGCGGTTATACTATATGCGATAGTAGGTATTGTAAGACGATTCAACAAACTACGACATGTTAGACAACTTTAAACAATATAAGATGAACATGGATACACTTCATTTATGTCTAGTATTGTTGATAGGATTATCCACGGATGGAAAGCATTTTAAGCATATTTTTTTAAACATAAGAAGGAGATCTTCCTTTGGAGGGAATTGGCCAGTCTCTTCATATAGAAAAGTTTCCTTAATCAAAGAAAATGGCAAGGACTGGTGTCCTTGGCCTTAGTTGAAGCTAGGGTCAATCTAGTATTAGTCAATCTTAGGGGTAAGGAAAAGACTAGAAGTTTCAAGGTAAAGACAAAGAGAAGTTCACGCCTTATTGCAGCAATGAAGAAAGTTGTTTATTGGATTTGTAATGGTCACCGGATGAAGAGGGACCGCCCAGAGAGAAAAGTGCTAGTGGTTGAGGTTAGTCAAAGTTCCTGCAGAGTGGAAACCTTTGGTAATAAAAACTTCACTGCCATGATATCTGAGATCAATATGATTCGGGAGGACAATGATTGGTGGGTTGATTCCGGTGCAACAAGACATGTTTGCAAGGATAAGTCAAGCTTCAAGACTTATGAACTAGTCCAACAACCTACTTTTTTGTACAATGGTGACAAGTCTCAGGTTGCTGTGTTAGGAAAGGGTAGTGTCGTATTAGAATTTACTTCTAGAAAATGTCTTACTTTGAATGATGTGTATCATTCTCCTGCGTTGAGCAAGAATCTTATGTCTGGTTATCTGATTAAACCCGGTATGAGCAACGAGTCTATGAGTCGAAAACTTTATCACGAATGTTGATTCTGCATAAATCTTGTTTAAAATACTAAAGACCTACTTGGGCCTCATATTCCAAAAAACCCTAGGCTTAATGTGATGGTTAAATGGGCTGTGCTTTATGTTACTTGGTCAATAAAAGCGAACTAGCTTCATCCGAGGTATGTTCGAAGATTTCATATACATGGGCAGGGATTATTAAAAAATTTCACATGAAAAATACATCCCGAATATTTCCCGGTTAAATAAAATATGACCAAAATTGGTCCGGAAAAAAAATATAGGATTTAATCCTAAAATTAAGATAATCAATTCTAAAATCCACGAGGATTAAGATTAATTATCTTAAATATCCAACATGTAATAAATTCATGTTAAAGTTGCAAAACATTGATTCCGTTAAATCCTTTGGGATTCGGATCGAAGCATAAATGCAATAAATCTAAATTACTAAATCTCACAATTTAATTCTCGATAAATCCTTGATGGATCGAGAATTAAATGGGTCTTGTGAAGTAATAAATTCGTATCGTCTGAAAACCCGAATAAATTAATTACGCAGTATTAAATTACGGATCGAGAATTAAATGGAGTGCTTATGATGTAATAAATTCATATTAATATTAAACCCAAATAATTTGATTCTCTAATAAATGGTATGTAATAAATTCATGTCAATACTAGACCGAGGATAAATTAATTCCTATTAAATCCTCTACGGATCAGGAATTAAATGGTCTTCACATGTAATAAATTCATATTAATATTAAACCCAAATAATTTAATTCTCTAATAAATGGAGAATTAAATGGGGTCTTGGTATGTAATAAATTCATGTCAATACTAAACCCCAAATAAATTAATCCCTATTAAATCATCTCCGGATCAGGAATTAAAATGGGTCGTAACATGTAAGAAATTCATGTTAATATTAAACCCAAATAATTTAATTCTTTAATAAATGGAGAATAAAATTGGATCCCAACCACGAGGATTTAGTGATAAATCACTCGTAAGTAAGTCTTCGTTAAGTTAAACGGATGAAGGTTTAATTAAGGATCGTGACATGCAAAATATGTCACAATAAATCCTAAAATTAGTCAATCTTCCTATAAGTCAGCAGTTGACCAGGGATTGTGATCATATGAATCACTGTAAGTCCCTGTTTATTATCCTTTAAAGTCCTTAAATGACATAGATGATGACTAAGGTAGGTTACTTATAGAAATGCAAGCTATGAGTCGAAAACTTGGTTAATAAAACAACTGGACTTCTTTGCCGAAGGGAGAAAGTGTTAAGCGAGGCAGGATGGATACTAAATTTCCATCAGTAAGTCCAACCTGTATTGATAAATGGAAATGAGTCGAGATAAGAGGCGGATATCGGGTTATAAAGGCGACACGTCTTTGTAAGTAAAACCCTTTAAATACCAACATATGTTGAAAAATAGACACTGTCTAAGTCGAACCCGACACCTACTATGTATGTACCCGGTTATCACTCTTATTCCTAAGTGTGGTATTTCAGAAAAATGAATTTCCAGGAAAATGAATCCCCATCTTTGGTCACAGATCAGCAAAATGAATTTCTCCTTGCCCCTCCTACTTTGCAGGAAGTTAAGGATGTGGTATTTCATCTTGATAAGAATAGTATTGCAGGACTAGATGAGTTCAATGGGGTTTTTTTTCCAGCATTTCTGAGATATTATTGCTAGTGAGGTGTTCAATGTTGTGTGCTCCTTTATGTCTGGTTTGCCTATGCCTCAAGGAATGACTTCTACAGTTATCACTCTTATTCCTAAATGTGA
Organism: Lithospermum erythrorhizon; assembly: GCA_019722365.1. Classification (NCBI taxonomy): domain Eukaryota; kingdom Viridiplantae; phylum Streptophyta; class Magnoliopsida; order Boraginales; family Boraginaceae; genus Lithospermum; species Lithospermum erythrorhizon. The sequence goes on along the minus strand of JADFUC010000560.1, from coordinate 49,062 downwards.
AGGAGCTCTCACCTGGAAATAATATAGACAAATTAGCCTTTGTACCTTCACAAATAAAATTATGCCAAAGGTGATCAGTACAAGGCTTAGCAAGATACTCGATCATATTATCTCAGACTGTCAAACTAGATTCACTCAAGGCAGAGTGATCCAGGATAATATTCTACTTACTCAAGAGTTCACTCACTATCTTGATCAACCCTGTCTTAGTGGAAATGTCATGTTAAAATTGGATATGACCAAGGCATTTCATATGCTTTCCTGGAAATTCCTTAAAGCCATTCTTAAGAAATTTGGATTCTCGGCTGATTGGATTGCTAGGGTGATAAATTGCATCTCTAATTCTTGGTTCTCTGTCCTAGTTAATGGATCAACTGCAGGGTATTTTAAATCTCACAAGGGCATTAGATAAGGGGATCCTCTCCATCCAGGTCTATTTATCATTGCAGAGGAGTATTTGCTGAGAGGGTTACATCAACTCTACAAGGATAATCCAGCCATTGCCTACAACACTAAGTGAAAATTAATCATTGCAGCTTTAGCTTTTGCTGATGACTGCCAGATCTTCAGTAATGGTGCTAGATCATCCTTATCCAAGATCAATCAGTTGCTCAAGCATTACCAAGAAGTCTCTGGCCAGGTCATTAACAAGGAGAAAAGTACCTGCATCATGTCCTCCAAGCTCACTGAATCTAGAAAGAAGCTCATCCTGTACTACACAGCTTTCAAAAAGGAAGTCCTTCCCTTCATATACCTAGGGATTCCTATTTACAAAGGTAAAAAGAAAGTATTTCTCTTTGATAACTTAATTGATAAGATCTCCTCCACTATTTCTTCCTAGAAACACAATCATCTCTCTTTTGGAGGGAGAATAGTGCTTATCCAATATGTGTTATCCACGCTGCCCCTCTATTACCTTCAAGTGATGAAGATGCCTTGCAAAGTAAAAAGTAAAATTGAAAAACTTCTCAACAAATTCATTCCTCTGGGGGGGAGGGGGGGCACTGTGTGCCCCTTATGCAGAAGGAGGTTTAAATTTCAGGTCTCTTGATGATATTTTCTCAGCAGCCATGATACAAGCCTGGTTTAGGCTGAGAGAAGGTAAAAGTATTTGGAGCAAATTTATACTAGCAAGATATTGTACAGTGAGACATCCTGTTTGTGCCAAATTGTTACTCTCACTCTAAGCTATGGAATGCCTGGTTACATTTAGGGACCAACTGAAGCTCATATGGTTTGGGAACTTGGCCGAGGGAGTTGTGATTTCTGGCTTGACCCTTGGATACCATCTAGCACTCTTAATCCTGAGATAAAACATGGACCTGCAGTTAATGAGTATTGGGAAAATGGCTCCTGAAATTTGGACAAGCTGCAACATATTCTCACTCCAGCACAACTACAAGAAGTCCTTCTTGTAAAGCTGCAGCCTAACTTCCTGACAGACTTCTCTGGAAACTCTCAAAGTCGAGAAATTTCTCCTTCAAATCTGCCTGGGAGTCTTGTAGACAACAAAAAGACATTGCTCTTCCTTTCTCTTTGATTTGGCACTCCAACATACCAAAGAAGATGTCCTTCCTTGTGTGGAGACTCCTAAAATTTGGCCTCGAGATGTGTTTGTTGTCATTCCCTGGAAATAGCACACCATGTCTGTTTTGGCAGCCCAACAACCTTCAATATCTGGAGCCACTATGCTGAATTGTTTGGTATACTTCCTGATGAGATTAACACTGTGGTTCAGGCTTTAACTGTGTGGAATCTTAGTACAACAACTCCAGGACACATAAGGCATATTATCCCTATCATAATCCTTTGGGCTCTCTGGGAAGCCATGAATAAGGCTAAGCATGGAGAAAGGACATACTCTTTTCATGCTATTCAAAAAAGGATTGACAACATTATTCACTATATTGGCAAGACAGACCTACTACACTATAAGCACTGGAAAGGAGACTTCAATGTGGCTGTTTATTTCAGAATCCCTGTGCTTAAACCTCAACAGAAACCACCACAAATTCTGAGATGGAGCACTCCCCCTTCTGGTAGACTCAAGCTCAATATTGATGGAGCCTTTAAAAATGGTAGAGCAGCTTATTATGCTCAAATGAATTGTATTGATACAAAGGGGTATTCCGTGTTACTAGTGGAAACCGACTCTACATTGCTAGTGAACTGTATGGAAACACGCAAAGGACATTGGAAGCTGGTAAATTTGATGAGACAAACAATTGCTTTCCTGGACTCCTCCCTCTCAAAAATGTCACTTACAAAAAGAGAACAGAATATGGCAGCGGATTGGATTGCTAAGAGAGCTCTAAATGTGAAAGATCAATTCCTCTGGCAGCCAGATCAAATCAGTAGAGAACTCAAAGCCTTGCTTAGTCTTGAAAAGCAAGGAATTCCCTATGTGCGTGGCTGAAGCAATTTAACAAACAGTTGGCAGACATTTCTTCTTAGGGTTGTCTTATTTTTGTTTGTACGATGTCGTTTCTGTTTTATTTCATTTTTTAGGTTAATTTCTTCTGTAATTTCTATTTTGCCCAAAACTCTCTGTAATTTTGAAATTGTCGGTATTAACACGTAGCCCTTGTGCATGACTTCTCATGACAAGGTTCAACAAGAAAAAGTGTCACAGGATATGAGTTAATTATTAGTTATTAATTTACCTTAATTAACGACTCGCAACAATATAAAAATGATTACTTATTAATTAGTATTATATTTAGTAGAATAATTTTGGTATTATTACTTAGCACTATTAATTCAAGTGATATAAATAGTGCTAATTGTGATATTTTATAAAATGAAAAGCTTGAAACCACCGATTAGCATGCGAACACCGATAACTGAACAACTGTCCGTTTCTCTGCTCGATTTTTCCCAGATAATATACAACATATATGGAAATGGTGGCCCAAGGCCTTTCCCATCCAAAATAATCACAAATAATTATAAAAAAAAAAAAATAGGAACATAAAACTAGCTGAAAGTAATTGTAATACAGGGGTGTTTGGTAAATGCAGCGAAAATTGAAGTTTGGCCGAGATATTTGAAACTGAATTACTGAATATGAATTATGGCTGAATCTGAATCTGAAAATATTTAGGTGTTTGATATGATGAAAAGGCAAATTGAGTTATTTTGACAACTTTACTGTAACGACACCTTTGAGATTCGTACTGAGGTAAAAATCGTCGAAATCTGGACACGAGAGTCGCAAATCGTGGATGACTCGATTTGAAAAACTGTGTCGCTTAAATAACCAAATAGATTAAAATACATGCAGGAAAGATAGTTTTAAAATAATAAAATGCGTGATATTTCTATGCAACCTTTGACCATATATACAACAAATTTGTCAAAATACAAATGACAACCACATCTGATGCAGAAATCTCAAAATACAACAACCTCGTTTCCAAACTACAACAGCAACAAAAACAAAATTTGGCGGATAAATTTTTGATCTCTCCCCCAAGCACTTGAGCCCGATCACCTGACGAATCCAACGATGCACCAACTTGTCAGCTTTGGCACAAATAAAAATGTAAGCCCGTAAGCGAATATGGTGTAGGCTGGCCAAAACTGGTAATTACTTATCTCGAAGTGGAAATTAACCCAGCCCATTTCGTACCGTAAGATAATGTCGTTAATTAAGGAGAAGCTTGTAGAATTTTTTTTTCAGAAAACTACCCGATCTAAGGCCATTATAAATTGAGAATATCATTAGCGAGTTCATAATCATGCTGACATCATAAAAGTATACTAATACCGATATTACAATTATCATAAATTTATACGTCAATCAACCTTGTCTGCCCAGACTCTTAAGAAGCAAATGCGGCCAATGTCATGCATATCAAAAGCAGTGGCAACAAGGCAAATAAGACCCTGACTACGCCAGCGACATTGGTACTACTTTCGATCAGCATTAAACCTTTCGATCAACTCCCGTGATATCAGCTCGGCCAGCTCGATCAACTCCAGCTCGATCAACTACGACGCAGTCAACAACAGCTCAATCAGATTCAACTCAGCCAGCGCAATCGACTCGACATGAACCCATATTTCTACAACTAAAGGCGCTGTCATTGACCTGACACTGCGGAAAAAACTTATGCCCGTCGACATAAGCTAAACATCACGCTTTCACCGTCGAGGCAAATACATCATGACTGTGCAGTACAAGGCGACATCGCTCATACCGAAGTATAAAGGCCTTGCTTAGGAGTATCTGGCTAAATAAATAAATAAATGACCATTAAGCAGCTCATCTAATGTCAATCTGACAGCAAACATCGGCCAGAAATGATCCGCCTTGTGCTTAAGGAAATCAACTCAATCATACACAAACAATCAACATAAACATATATAGATAACATCACTGCGATTATCATCAAATTGACACGTTCACGAGCAAGTAAATTAATCTATACCCGTGAGTTAAATACTACTTCTCGGCTAACTCAACCATGAAAAGTACTTTGTCGATCAGGAGGTGCCATTTCCGCTCACTTTACTACTTAATATAAAGAAATCTGATGACTACTTCTTTTACCAATCTTAATCTCATTTTAGTTTATGACAGCAATTCCATTTTAGAGGTTTAGGTCAACAACTACTCGGCTTAAGGTTTCAACTTAACCTTTAACACGTTTAGTTTTTATTTTACCTTCACCTTTAATATTATTTAATTATCGACTTGCTATTTCTAGGTGGAAATGTTACTACGCTCGTTTAAGCGACTAATAAAATGACAAAATCGACCACCCCAACTTTCAATCAATCTCAGCTCCCTCCTACCCCAATTCAACCTCTAAATAATTTCTAATCAATCCGACAATCAATTCCCCAATTAATTAATTCATTTCTGCAACCTTTTGTCAAAACCCAAATATTAATCAACTTACAAAAATCCTACCTCAACATACTCTTTCCAATCAGCATCAAAATCTGACTTATACTCAGAAATCCTTATATTAAAGTCCAATAACATCATAATAAAATTTATAGGAACTTGGGAAAAAAGTCATTAAAGTCAACTCTCCAAAATGTCAGCGCATTTTATTTTAAAAATCGATTATAATAAAGCGCCAAAAATCCAACTGTCAGAGCTTAGGTGAGCCTCATGCCGTTTAAAGTCCCAGGCTTCAGAAGTCAACAAAAGTCAAACTAAAGTCAACTCTCCATAACGAAAAATATCAAAACTTCAAACTTTCTTACTTGGTGTGTAAGTGAGGGGAGGATGATAAAATGAATTTAAGATATTAAGCAACAAATGAAGAGATGAAAATGGAAGAAAAATCTTTCTTCTTCCAAAGAGGGGATTTCGGCCATTCTCTCGAACAAAGGAAGAGGGGTTAGTGGTTTTGGATGAAGATAAGAATGATGAGGTGGTGAAGATATTAGGATGGTGTAAGGTCTGGATTTGGTAAGCGGTGTTATTTCTCGGCTTGTTGGTGTAAAGCTTTTAATGAAAACTATTACAAATGTATTATTACCCATGAAATATAATACTACTCATTTAATCTTAGTCTCTCGGTATATCGATTTTATTGAAAGTTTTATCTTATCCTCAAAGATTACGCCGCCCAAGCGATATATAATATATATATATATATATATATATATATATATATATATTTTAAGCAATAACCGGGTTATTCAGCTACCTTAATAGTTTATTTACTTATATATATAAATCATATATTAAATAAATAATACTATAATATATATAATTAAATAATAAATCTTATTAATTAGATTATAATTAATAAAAAGCCAACCGTTCAGTTCTACAGTTAACGGATAACAAATTCGAGTATTAGCAATACATTGAATAAAATACAAAAAATTAAATTGAAAATATAAAAAATTATGAAAACAATGACAAAATAATTATTTCTTCATATTAACAATACTGATACATTGAATAAAATACAAAAATTAAATTAAAAAATAGCACATCAGTATTATAAATTGAATAGAAAAGGATAAAAATTATTAACACAATGATAAATTGAAAGAAGAAAGGATGTGTAAGGTGAAAGAAAAAGAAAGGAGAAAGAGGTTGTTTCTTTTAGGGTTAGAATTGAGCTAAGAGAGGAAAATTGTGAGATTATTTGATTAGAGTTAAAAAATAAGCTAGGAATTTTAACTTAAGTTTTTGTTAGGATTTTGATAAATGCTTAATTTATTAAGTGTTGAATTAATTAAGTTTAAGTGTCAGTAGGTTAACAAACACTCACAGTATTGTATCTTTCGGCTTGATCATCTACGTACTCTAAAGTTGGGTTAGGTGGAAAGCGCTTCCTGAAATGCCTCCAGCAAATATACTAAGTATAGAGAGGCGAGCAGAGAAAATGAAACCTTAGGGGTGAATTTAAAATGAATGCATAGTATGGGGAAAAATGACAAATTAGCCTAAATATAATATTATTTTAATATTATTAATACATTACTATTGTCGATTGGGCCCGTGAAAATTGAATTTTCAATGGTTGGGAAATCTACGATCATGGCGAATTAATCGGAGAATAAAAAGTTTTTGTATCAAGGAAGAAAAAATCATTAATTTTTCTTAACTATCTCTTCTATATCTTACATTGTTACAGTAAAAGACAAGATAAGAGTTTAGATAAATCAACATTATGGATATTTATTTAGAAACCAACTGGCAGTTGTATAGTCTCCTCTAATAATGTCTACTTTATAAACTCTAGAGGTACACATTGGTTTCTTATTTAATTATTATTTTTTATAACCTGTGATGTTCCTTAGATCGGATACGATATCAATTTGTTGTTATTGTGATAATTGAAATCTTGACACTGTTGCATTGGTATATACACTTTACTTTGAGATTATAAGTGGCATATGTCGGGTATACTACAAGTGTTGTATATGAAGTTAATGTACCACAGTTTTGTCCAACCTATCTGAGATAAATCTCAGGCACTCTCGACAAAATTCTTGATTAGTATATATTTTCATATTGGAAATATGAGATCTCCTTAACCGATTGGATTCATAGCGATAATCCGCTTAAATAAATAGGCTAGTCTAGGATCGGTCAGCGTGATTGGAGCCCGCCAGCAAATGGACCGGGGGGGTGATAGCAAGCCACCAAATAAATGAACTGGGCATGGATGGGCGGGCGCGAGCCCATTACTAAAAGGGATGGTACAGCTCAATAATCAATTATGAGGAGTCATTCAGTATGAAATTACTAGGCCCTTAATGAGCCATGACCTTTGTAAGTCGGCAATGAAGCCATCAAGGCTCGGCAGTAGCAGGTCCACATAACTGAAGGTAAATATTGAGGCCAAATCAAGTAAGTTCACTTTGATACACAAATTCTCTTTTAGGGAAACTAAACTATGTCGATCTCTTATTGAGCATTCCTTGGCGGAGTGTTTACGGCCGGGCAACATCCTTGTTTACTTGAGCTTCCATTTTGGATTAGGTGTGCTCGAAGCTCGAAATTGTGATCCGGCCCGGCCTCGAGTGGACGGTCGTCATTGGTGACCCACGATTGGGAGACTTGCGTTAAAATTTACCACCCGCTCGTTCCTTTTATAACCATGGAACCAAAATGGAAATACTTGATAATGCGTCCGGCGTGAAGGAAATGATGGACTAAGCCTAAAACAACCACAGCTGACCGACAATCAGAAGAAAGCGTACCTGCAACCTCAAGACCCGATCCAACAAATCCGGAGGAGGACCATTACGGGTGGGGCGCCCAGCGGGAGATGGCAAGGGGTTGTCTGGTATTGGAACTATAGAAATTCGATCTCATAAAATGCCCATTGAACAATTTAAGGGTGTACAACCGATTTATATGTTCGAGAGATTAGCCATATATTCATTGTTAGACAATAACTAATATTTAGGATTTACCGGTATCGATAATAGGATCTTTACTAAGTGCCTTCATGTAATCTATAAAATGATGATCGGTTAATATCGTCTATTATATTGCTATTGTCGATCCAGATCCTAAGAGTCCATAGCGATAAACCGAACTAATAATATGTATTATAACTTTCCGGGTTTAAAGTGAAACACGAAGGAAACATTTTGGACGAAAAATTGAATCTCGGGATATGGATATGGTCGACTATTGGGATGGTTGGAAGAGATAGGGATTGAGTTTTATTGGGAGATTTATTTTACTTAAAATTCTCTATTCTAATTTATTAAATGAAGAGGTAATTGTGTGGATAATTATCTATTTAATTATTTGATAATTAAATGAGGATAATGAAAGAAAGTTGGTTGAGAGTTTCTACATGAGGAGGATTTCCTTTCATGGCTTTATAAATAGTGAACCAACTTCACATATTCTTTTGCTCATCTTCTCTTGAATTTTTGAAGTCAACAGAATTCTCTCCATCCACCCTATTCTCGCCGCCCCTCCTCTTTTGGAAGAGAAATATTTTCTCTTCAAACTATAATTCGTTTAAACCATCGTTCTAGTAAGCGCTTAGAAGAGTCGGGTTAATTTGTTGGTGTGGGTACTCTTGGAGATACCCTGCTTTGGGTATGTGAGTTCATTTGTTTTCCGCTGCTATTAAAATATTCAAGAAGAAATGTACATTCTAGTGCATATTTATTGTTTTTGTATAATCAAGTATTAATGGAATTAAAATCGGATTAGTTTAAGAACTTGTTAGATTAGAATATAAAGAGCTCTAACGAAGATGCTAAGGACATGGTGGCCGGCGTAATCATGACTTCGAGGGAACAACTTTTTCGATTGAGGGAAAACCGTGGTATGTCGTCCGTCCGGGGAAGTGGGAGGGGGCTTGCTCTCATAATCCCCGTATACGAATGGGTAATGAGCTTGTGATATGACAACCAACCGACATAGCGTCTTGGCGCTGAGAGAAGCCCAGTGCCTCCACTGCGAGATGTTGTAGCGGCCACTAGAAGCAGTGGATACCCTCGCGGCAAAGGAGTAGCGCCAGCGGTCTGGCGGGGAGACTAACACGGAACTAACGGTTTAGCGCCCTTTACTTTGAGATTTGAGGCGGTCGTATTAGAAATATGAGATATTTGAAATAATGCTTGTGGAACAATTTGATCGTCTGACCGGTTACTCATTTTAAAGTTAAGTTAGTATATATGTTTGATTGTATGACAATGTTCATATTATGATACTCGATGTGACACTAGAGTTATATGATGGTTTACTAAGATGCGCTCGTAATCGATATGTTAGTTATAATGTTAGGTTAATATTTATTAATATATATGACTTTTTGTCAGTGAACTAAGAGGGTTCTTACATGCAAAATCAAGTTATAATCGTTATAAACACGGGTTAAAATGTACTTTGTATAAGAAATAATGGAGAAAGGATTTGAAATCGAATTCCTTTAGAATGGGACACTTGAACCGAGAAGGAGGAGAAGGTTCAAGACACCTCACATCCATTCAAGGTAGCGTAATGGCTTGAAGAAGTGGGAAGGGTTCAGAGCCGAGAGAAGAGTTCCTCCTATTTTGTAGGGTTTATCCTTCATGTTCTAGAATGTTTCCTCCTTTGAGATAGGTATTCTAGAATGTTCCGACACCCTCTATATAAAGTTCATAGATGAACTCGCTTCTTTCGTCAAACTTTTGATATTTACTTTTACGAAAGGCTAAAGGCTCTCCTCTTTTCTTTTTAGTCGACGGTAGGTGGAAAATTCCGCTTGGATTTTTTCTTCTCACAGTGAAGCTACTGATTTATCTAGGATTTACAGTAAAACTCCACAGAGGAGTGTTAAGCTCGTTGGTATGGACAATTCTTAGAACATTCTGTTGTTTTGGATCTTTCGTGGGATCTTCATAATATTATTCAGCTACTATTTTCGATTTTTCGAAAAGAGCAGTACATATATTTTTGTCTCTTTGTTATTGTTTATACAAGTAGCGGTGATCATGGGGTCGTATCACATTAGTATTATTAGAATATTATTTATCTGATAAAAACACTAGTAGTAGCCTCGAGCTCGGAGTTACTAGATTGTATTTATGTAATTATTATGTCATGGAATTCATAATTTGATATACTATATTTTGTATTAATCTTTAAGTTCGTTTATGCATGAATGTCGATTAATATGATTAATAGTTTTAATCGGTTGAAATAATAATATTGTAAAACTAGAATAATTTATCCATTAAATGTTAAATCGAAAATTATTGATTAAGTCAAAAACATAATTTGAATTAGCGCGGGAGTGGAATGTGTGACGACCATGTCGCGATTGCAGGAGCGTGATGGGTCAAAATTCAGACTGCAAAGGATTCAAACAGGCAATCTTTAGCTTAGCCGTTCTCGATCGGACTGGACTTCGGCTTCGTTCAAGATGTTTGGATATTGATTAAATTGATTTAAAATAATTTTTTCAAGATTTATTATTCAATTTAATTTATTAATCGATTAAATCTGATTAGATTAAATTAGTTTTAATTTATTAAAACTAAAATAATCAATTAATTAAATTAGATTAAATTATAATTCAAGAATTATTTAATTAGATATAAGTATAAAATTATTTTATAATTTAAATACTTATATGGTGACATAAAATTCGGAGTTAAAGTTTAAATTCAATTAGATTTGAATAAACAATTAAAATTGTTTAATTAGACAATAATATATAATTGATGGAATGTACTTGTTCAATGCTTTCATCCATGCTATACCTGTACAAATATGATTAAGATAATTAATTTATGCATGTATAATATATGTTTTGATATATTGATGGATGCCATGAGATTTGATGACATGACTTATTTGTATTTTAAATCTGGTGTATAATTTCTCCAAAATGAATGACATGTGAGATTAATTATTATTTAACTATAATATAATTAAAAGATGGAGACCAGTACAGAGTCAGACTAATGAAAATAGTTGTAAATTAAGCATTAGTTAAAGACTATTTTAAATTTTCATATTTTTAAATGCGTGAGTCATGCTCGCGTCTCGAGTGTTATATTTAGTCTTTATGATTGATGTAAGTATAAATTTGTCTTAAGTTAAGTAATATTGTCCGCTGACTCTAAAGTCAGTCACGATCACTTAAAGCGGGAGGACATGTGTAATAACCCGTTATAGAAAAAAAAAAATAAATAAATAAATAAATAAATTTTTTCGATTAGGGAATAGTATAATTTGTTTTAAGATGATGATATTATTTCGTAAAAATTTTTGAGCCGAATTTCATTTATAATTTAGTAGTGTTTGCCATGGAAGAATTTTATCTTTGAAATTGGGTTCGTGGAGTTTTAGGAATGCGATAGCGGAGGTGCGAAGCAGAGCGGGACTCGATTTTATAAATATCTTTATGAGCTTATCCTCGCATCGTAAAGCAGTCATCGTCTTCATCTTGTTCCATTTTGGCTGAAATATTCACCCTCCCCCCTTAAAAATTTCATTTTTCCGTTTCTACTCGCCGATTGTCGCTTGGCTGAAGATCGGTTGCTTAAATATTGATGCTCCCACAATCATTCTCTTGAGTTAAGGTAAGAAATTTCAAGTCTTCGAGATATTTCTTTAGGTTTATATTTGACTTTTAATTTGACGTTTTCATAATTAGATTTTATGATAAATCTTGGTTGGTTATGGGTTCTGTGACGTATATAAGTGATGAATTCGTGATTTAGAGATCGTTTGAGGATGTTATGGTTGAGTTGACTTTTTAGGTTTTCGTTGACTTTTTATATGGATGTTGTTATAAGACTTTAAATGTGTAGGAGATTATATTGGGACCTTATTATAGTTGTTATGATGTTAATTAGTGAGATTTAAAATTGATTAAAGGGTGTTATGTTGAAAAAATTAATGAATTCGAGTTGAGTTATAATTGATATTTGGGAGTATAGATTGTTAATTATGGACTTGATGATTAGTTAGAATAACTTATAGAATCGATTTGTAATGAGAAAGTGATAAGATGGAATTTAGCGGGGAATCGATTGGGTTGTGTCGATGGGATTATAATTCGATGGATTTATCGAGTCATGTTGGAAATTGTTTAGAGATAGTTCCCCACTAGAGTTGGTTATATCTTAGAGCCTTGATAGTAGTAGGTCTTGATTATACTACGGGTGTTGTTTAGGCGTTGATCGTGGAAAGGGCCGTTACCTTGATTGTTTTTAGCGAAGGTTTTGCGGTAGCTAAGCGGAGGTGAGTACTTATCTACAGATATGATTATGTGAGAATGATATACATGTTATTATGATATGATTATGTGAGAATGATATACGTATTAATTTGTGTTATGATTACGTGAGAATGATATACATGTAATTGTTATATGATTATGTGATTATATTCTGTGGCGTTGAAGATTGCTTGAGGTAAGTAATAGCAGACTCAGAACTTATATTTAGATTTATGGCACTTGTAAACAGCTTGCCCATGATTTGCAATGGCACTTTGTCGGTAACTTATGATTCTGTGGCCTTGTTGGCGTGTGTTTGACTTCGTTGTGAGATGTTTTAGTGTGTGGATATTGTTTGGGGTAGAGTAGGCGGTTATTGAGAGGTGATGGTTAGAGTTATCTATGACTTGAGGTGACTTGAGTATCGGGGGTGACCACATGGTTGGGATTCACCCAGGGATTAGGTGACTCTCCTTCCTTCACGGGATATGTGGCCATTTATTGGCCTATCTTCTGTTATAAGCGTCTTGATTTGGCCTTATACTTCGGTATAAGAAGCGGTATGACACTTCTGTTTTGATCGCTTTCTTTGTGTGCATTATCGGTGTATTACATCTGCAGTATAAGCGTGCGGTTGTATATACTTCGGTATAAGAGCGGGTATGAGTCTTTGATCTTTCTTTGTGTGCATTGTCGATGTGGCCCACATACTACGGTATATAGCGTGCGGTGTGCACTTATACTTAGTGTATAAGAGCGGTGCCTTATACTTAGTGTAGTAGAAGCCCGGTGTGCCTTATACTTAGTGTATGAGTGCGATGTGCCTTATACTTTGTGTATAAGTGCGGTGTGCATATACTTTGTGTATAAGTGAGGTTTTGGCCTTATCTTTGCGGTATAAGTGCGGAGTGATTGATGATTAGTCCATTCTTGGGTGAGACGGATTGGTATATGCGCGTTAGAGGTTGGTATCTTGGTGGGGATATGAGAGATAGGAGGTTTGATGACTAGAGTTTTAGTCGTTGTTGAGTCTGATGATTTCTTTACGAAATTGTGTTAACTTCTTGAACCTTATTATATCTTCATGTATTATATCCCCGAGATTTCTAACGAGATTATGTTGTATGACACTTTTTAGGTAGTCTGGATATATGTATTTTATTCGAAGCTATTTGACTATTATATTATTGATTGACTCAATTCCGTATGGTAAGTTCACCCGCGTGTTAAGTTTCACTAAGCCTCGCGAACTACGCCCTTTACCGCATTGGGCGGCATTTTCGTTGCGGGTTGTGGTGGGCGGATTGAGCGAAATTTGTTTGAGAGTTTTTGTTCAGTGGCTAGGTGAGCGTCAGGTGGCGAGGAGGATCCTCGCGATCGATTTTGATGTGTTGTCGGCCCCATTTTGATTGTTGTATTTTCCGTTTGAAACTTTAGCCTGGTCAATTTGTCGTTTGTATTGAGGATACGTCGTATCGTCGTGAGCCTTGCGGCGTTACTTTATTTTGGGATATGTTGTGTATATATATATGGGGTTTAGCCGTTTCGATATCGGTGATGGATTATAAATTTTTAAAAAGCTGTTTTGATTTGCAGAAACTTAATTGTGATCACATTTTTGGATAAAGCAATTGTATTTTAAGGCGGAGTAGATCCCGTCGGTTTGAGTGGCTGGTGTTCGGGATTTTAATATTTCTCGCCTCAGGCCGACTGGGGCTGGTCGTTCTGACGTGTTAGTATGACATACGTTTCGTCTCTGGGATGCTTTCTCGATGGGATGGATCGAACGATTCCCAAGTCAGACTTAGGCTTCGACCCATCCATTCTGAATTGTTATCAGTAGTTTTTGGTTACTTAAGCGGGTGACATGATGTCAGACATCGGACCGTGGACAAAAGAGGTCACTAATACAGTCGTGTAGAACTTTTAGTGACGCCAAGGATTATGTTAGTCATAATTGGTGTATGATCACCTACTCGTATGAATAAGACTCATACGAAGGACTTGGTGTACTTAGTGTTTTTCAGTGGGATCGTGAGCACAAGTATTTTGTTCTATTACTTTGTATTAGAACATTATTATAAATGAAAAAATTGAATTATTGTTGTAGTTAAAATGTCCTCAAACTTTGATAACTTGAAAACTCTTCGATCCGCATTGGAAAATACAGCCCGAATGGCATTAGAATTCCTAGATTGGGCTAGGAACTTAAGAATTGTTCTCGAAATGCAGAGAGGACCGATCGTGCTAACGAGAAGCTTCCTCGAAATTTGAAGTAAGCGATGAGTAAGCTTGGCTTTCCTATCAACAACATAAGGATGGCTGGCTACTAACGTCAATGCCTAATGTTGGCAAACATGAAATCCCGAATCTTAGGACTCGAATCAAGCGTCGATACTGGCATGCGAAGGGTGCTGCAGGTAGACATCGTCCTGAGTCGTTGCTTGACTCTTGGCAACTTCGTGATGAACCAGCATACACGATTCCATAAGTCGTTGCCCGGTTGCATGGGATGATCACGGCGAGCAAACCTTGAGAAGGATAAAACTACTAACTATGTTATGATAGTGCGAGAACAAAGAATAAGTTCAAAGAGCGGCGGTGAGGTTAGTAAACCGACCACTATGACGAAAAGTTATCCACAAAGGATGCCAAGAGGATTGATAAATGTCATCATTGTGGGGTTATGGGAAAAGCGAAGAGGAACGTAAGAAGTATTTGGCGAGGAAAAAGAAGAATGGAAGCTGGTACCGTGCTTGAAGCTACGTGTATTCACGTTATTACTGCAGAAAATTATTAGTCGACACTTAGGTGTTAGACACCGAATCAGTGCTTTCATATTTGTCGAAATGTCTGCGGCACACGCAGAATAAAGAGATAGGTGGAGAGAAATGGACTTAAGGTTGGCAACGGATCAAAGTTGATGTTGCTTGCAGTCTGATAGATTATCATTACCCTTTGGGATTAAATCTTGTTTTAAATAATGTTTATTTCGTACCAACTTTGGCGAAATATTATTTCCATTTCTCGTTTAATTTTGAATTAGTTTTTCAATTTCAATAAATACCTGATGTTTATTTATCTCTCGAGATAGAATAATTTATAGTCTTCTTATCTTTGAATAATGGTACATAATGTATTTAAACACAAAAGTAGAAACTTCTGACGTTAATATTCAAAGGAAACCTAATGAGTTGAATCCGACATACATGGCACGTTGCGGGCTTAGTCACGTTAGTGAGAAATGCATGAAAAAACTTAAGCATATGACATTTTGTAGTTGGATGAATTTGAATAATTGACAGCGTGCGAGTAAATGTCTAATGGGCAAAGATATTAGTCTCCACTCTTGGTACGAAATGAGAAGGCAACTAATTTGTTGGGAATCATACATACCGATATGGTTACATATGTCTGTTGAAGCATAAACATGATGCCTTTGAAACGTTGAAAGAGTTTCAGAAGGAAGTTGAGAACCAACTCAATAAACAATCAAGGTTCTCTGATCCGATAGAGGCGGAGAATGCGGAAACGTGCCTTTGAAACACATCTAAGAGGCTAGGTATAATATCACGGCTCGCTCCTACCGGAACACCTGACATAACAATGTATGCGAAAGGAGGAATCGAACCCTTTTAGACATGGATTTGATCGATGATGAGTACATCGACACTACCTGACCAATCTTAGGGGATATCATTAGAAACCTCGATGCGCACTAAATAAAGTTCTAACTAAATCAGCTCCTTTGCTCTGCATGAGTTATGGTTTAGAACCCTCAAAAATAGCATACATGAGAATTTGGGACAGGTGGGGAGTCTATGTTGAGAGTTAACGAGGGAGCAGTGGGATATTAGTCCGATAAGTGCTACTTCATTTGGATACCCCAAGGAAACCACAGAATTATTCTTACATCGAGCGAGAACAAAAATCTTTGTTCTTGGTACTGGTGTCTTCCTTGAAAAGGAATACTTGAATAAAAGACTCAGGAATAATGATCTTGAAGTCGTTCAAGAACAAGAGGAGGTTCTTCTTGGCGAATCTCCTCGGGAGAGTGGATCCTGTTACATAGAAGAAGTTCACTTGACCAGGAAACCGTGGGCCAGATCTCTGAGATTGAACAACCTTTAAGGCGATCCGATAGAACTCGTCAAGAACCCGATAGATGGTATAGGGAAGCTTTCTTAGTTGAAAGTGACGAGCCTTATTTCATATGAAGAAGTAATGCGCAAACAAGGGCGTTGATGAATGGCTTTTAG
Source organism: Lithospermum erythrorhizon (assembly GCA_019722365.1). Taxonomy (NCBI): domain Eukaryota; kingdom Viridiplantae; phylum Streptophyta; class Magnoliopsida; order Boraginales; family Boraginaceae; genus Lithospermum; species Lithospermum erythrorhizon. The sequence continues at coordinate 32,642 of JADFUC010000560.1, read as the reverse complement.
CCATGAAATTCGAGAATAGACTCGATGTGCCGCAGCGAAGTATGGACATTGATAAAACTTTCGAAGGTGCAAGACCTGTCGAATGGGTATTTAAAAGCGCCAAATTGGATAAAGATGGAAGCGTCCGTGTTTATATAAAGGCTAGATTAGTAGCCAAACATTTCAAGCAGATTCAAGGAATTGACTATGATGAAACCTTCGCTGATTGTAAGTTTAAGTCCATTTAGATTCTATTTGCGTATTCACGATTACAAGATATGGAAGATGGATGTAAAAAGCGACATTCAGATAGGAATCTAGAAGGGCGTGTACATGACCTGACCTCGAGGTTTACATGTCCAAAAGGACCTAGGAAGGTATCTGAGCTACAAAGATCCATCATGGACTAAAGCCCAAGCATTCGAGGAGTTGGAATCTTTGTTTTGACGAGACAATCAAAAAGTTTTGGTTTTTGCTAGAAACGAAGAAGATTCTTGTGTATACAAGAAGGTTAGTGGGAGACGTATTGCATTTGTGGTACTGTATGTAGATGACATACTGATAATTGGAAATGACATACGAGGCTTGAGTCGGGTCAAGCGTAGCTATGCAAATGTTTCTTGATGAAAGGGGCCTAGGAGGCTGATACATTCTTGGAATCAGATACATGGGACACATTCCAAGAGGCTCGTTGGGTGAGTCAGAACACTTAGATTGATAAGTTTCAGCATAGATTCCATATGGAGGGCTCCAAGAAGAGTAACATTCCCATGAGACATGGAATATCTCAGTCGTCCCAATGACCCCTCTTTGTAGAAGCGAGGATAACGGCGCATGAGGTAAAGTTCCATGTCTCGGTGATAGGATCTATCGTATCGCCATGTTATGTATATGACCAAGATGTTTCTTACACTTTGAGTGTAAGGAGCCAGTATCAATCATTATCCGGGTGGCTCGTTGGACAACGGTAAGGCTATCCTTAATTGCCCAAGAAGAACTAAGGATGCGTAATGCCGTATACGGAGGGAAGGATGCGTTGTTAGAAGAAAGGCTACCGATGCAGTTTTCAAAACCCGACAAGGATGATTACAGATCTCGATGCGGTTGCTATGTATTACACTTTGAGCGATTCTTAGTGCGGTAGCAAAGACATGGCCGACTCGACAATAAAAGTTAGTAGATTGCGGCGTCGGAGGCTGCCAGCTTCTTCCAGATTAAGAAGTTAAGTAGAGTGAACTTGAGTGGTACTAGCATTGAGAATCGGTACAACTGTTATGCGGCAAGCGTGCGATTGCTCGAGCTAAAGACAATAACACGTCTTGATCCAAACATGTGCTTTCGAGAACTACCGTCATTCGGGCGTAAGCTGAAGAGAAGGCGTGCGATGTAAAGTAGATACATACGACAATTTAGCGGACCCTTAACTTGAGCCACAGCTTTCCGGATCCAGAGCATGATAAACCACCGGGCCGCAATCTTTGGATTGAAAGTATGTAGTGGTGTTAGGTTTAGTGAAGCTAGTTTTTTTTATAAAGTCTTAATTGTCGAGAGACAATGTATGAATTTTTTCTAGCTCTAAGAATTCAATAAATATTATTTACACTTGTTCATATATATATATATATACCTCATTGGCCATGATGATACTTTGAATTCCACCAATAATCTAAGTTCTCTAGAGGCCTTAGGATGCGTAATCTAAACAAGAAATCCTCTGTCGAGCCTAGAGAGCAATAAGATTGCTAGATCCGCATTGGGTAATTTCAGCAGTTAGAATCGAACAACTGATTGATGTGTGATTGATTATGCAGATCCGCATTTCTTGCATAAGAAAGGAGTGTACTCTAACGATCGCACGGGTATGCATCGGAAGTATTTTTGAGTGTAGGACTCGGCGACGCCGTGGCTTTATCGAAGATAACATATCGCGTCTAAGAAAGTGTACATTATAGGGTATTCGTACAGCCGGATATGTCGGTAGTTTTCTGCTATCATGGTGAATTAATGGCGATTCTGATGGCCGTCTCGGCAGTGCGAGGATGCTCGTGATAGTCGTGAAGCCGAGGGGGAAACAAACGGTTTGGGAGTTTGGTAATAATCTTACCATAAGCTCAATTGTTGGAGAGAAAGCGATGCGAAGGAATCGTTGATACAATGTCGTCCAAGGGGAATGTAAGTGTTGAGAAATATGAGATATTTGAAATAATGTCGTTGCACAATTTGATTGTAAATCCGATTTAGTCATTTAAAGTTAAGTTAGGTATATATGTTCGATTGTATGTGATGTTCATATTAGGATACTCGATGTGACAAGGGTTATGATGAAACTTCTTAGGGTCATTTCATGTCGATATATTAAGTTATAATTGCTTGACCGCCCAGTAGGCCCCGAGGTTGGGACCGTGTCAGCACCGAATAATCAGTGGCAGCGATGGATAGCGATAAAAATGACTCCGTTTAACGTGATAATAAAATAATACAACTCGTCCATCGGGTTGAAGACTGCTTGACACTATATTTAAAAGTAATAATATAAATCTGACGTCAAACAATTTGGTTTTACAACTCAGAACCCAACAATAACTGTACATACAACAAAACTCAAAGAATATAAAAGTATATTTGTTGAAGTCTTGACCCATAATCGCCCGCTTCGGCAGATGCCTTGACTACTCGGTACGTCATCTCGGTCATCCCATGACCAGCGCAGGCATAAAACGCCCGCCCGTAGGGAAATAGGGTAAACTGAAATTTGAGTGAATCTGGAAATGTCTCACTTGAGAAGTTGGCTTTCTTACTCGAACAAACAAGGATAATTCAAGTCACACACACATTTAAAGACTATATACCTCGAGAGTTATATTTTGTCACGCTACTCACCACAATAAATCTTTCCTTAATGAGCTTTCCGATTAACAGACAAATCCACATCACGTCGACAACTTACTGCGGTACACATGTCACTTGGGAGATATCTTTCTGGCTGATATATTCACTTTGCGTATATTCAGAGCGATATACCGCTCCCGAACTATACAACCAACTCAAACATATATCTCAACATTTCATAACTTAAGCATACCTGACTTCAGGCGATTATCTTTAGTTCACCTTAGTACTACTCCTGTAATAGTCATGTCGCCTCATGACGTCCCAAGGTTTATTATAAGAACCTCAAATCGTATCATTATCTTAATCACAATTTGGCCAGCATTATATCTTAAATAAAGAATAACTTAGAAATGCGGAATTATATCGCCCCAAATTATTCATTTAATTCTGCGGAAGCTTATCCTGATAGTGTCAGCGTCGTGATGGTTAGATGTAACTTATATACTAATACGTTTTGAATCCAACTTTCCATTATATATAAATATGACATCGTCTATGAATTAGCATGAATGTGGTTTATAAATTTTTTTATACTAATACTCAATTCAAATATTATCTGACCGTTAACAAATAAACTTTCTACGCTTAAAGGATATTATAACGATTAATACGATAGGATCCACAAAGAAAAATGGATATATTATCAATAATCCTTGAAACCTAATTAGAGCATAATTTCGTGAGAAGCTGACATCTAGTATAATCGGCTGAATTTTCTGTGATAAGCGAGTCATGAAGCAGTTACTCTGGCGCCCATAGAACTTTAAACAACGTGTCGAGATGTAATGCAAAGTCTCGATGGTTTACCGTTGCCGAATAAAATCACGGGGCTTCGGCGGCGAGCTATAACTCACAGTCGTGACCCGTATCTACCGTATCTCATGATATCTGCGGCGCTTAATGCGCGTATCTTTCGCTTTCGATACCTGCGGGGAATGGACGATGTTGATAAGCGAGCGCTTTCGCACCATTGAGTATAAGGCGGCGCCGCGATGCGCACATCGAAGTGATAATAGATCTCCTTTGCACTTATACCAAAGTATAAAGTAAGCAATCGCGTAAGCGAAAGTGATAATAGATCTCGGCTAGCTTGCCTGCGAAGTATAAAGCTGACGCGGCGATACTGCGTAGCAAAGTGATAATAGATCTCGTACGCTTATGCAGTATAAGGCAATCTGGAATGATGCACTTAGCAAAGTGATAATAGATCTCGCTGCACTTATGCAGTATAAGGCCAGCCCGGCGTCACGTATCCTGCGAGAAGGGAAGTCGCGCAACCCTGTCATCCCGGCTATAGGGTGGCGTATCTAATACTAGTACTTTCAGAAAGTCACCCCGTAATTCTGTATTACCTCCCAGCGATATCAGCATAAGCCTAAGACATCTGCGTCTATAAATCAATCGCAGCCTTAAATGAAATACATAGAAACACAAAAGTGCAATGAGGTACGAAATCAATGCTTGAAATGAGGCCACAAAAATACAAAAGAAATTAAAATGAGTACGGAAAATACAGTGCCGACAAGGCCCGCGGAAATACAGGTGCGTGAGGCCCACAGAACACGAGCGTAAGTTGAGAGTTCGACTATTACTACTTAAACAAATCTTGGCCTTGCTTTGAGAAATCTGATCACATAATCATATCGCTTGGCTCGCACAGATAGATCCTGCGTAATCATCACAATGATGACATGTATCACCCATTCTGCGCCAATGACACCACAATGGCTTGTTTCACATAATTTTAAAGTAATTACGTGAATTTTTAGTGGGGCCAGTACTCGCCTTGATTAGCGATAAGAAGCGTCCGTGTCGGTCAGTGCTCCACACGTTCGCGTCTAATCAAAACACAGAGGTACAAATTTATTGCTGCTAACAAATTTTAACCTTATCTTAATTAAGTGCATTTTCAGCCGTTTGGGTTACAAATTAACGGCAAAGTATAGATTGCTAATTATGTTTCAATGACAATTAAAATGGCGAATTTCAATATCCGATAAATCTACGTAATGATTGACTTTAAACCAAAATACCATTATCCAACCAATTTCAATCGGCCGAAATATCAACTTTTCCAACTAATTAAACCCATTTACTGTGCTCCAATTCGAGAAGCCGTTCTTGCTGAGTCACAATCATCTAATTTGAAGGCATATATTCACCATGACTTATAAATCATAATTTCCCACCAAACAATCCTGATAAAGGTCGATAGAAAAAACATATTTATACCGACAACATTTTAGAACATAAAGTCAATCCAAAGTCAACTCAACTATGCAGTGACAACACTTACGAAAATGGAGATTATTATCATCTCTTATCTATAATCTAAGCTTTAGATAATAATTATATTCAATAATATCATAAACAAAGTCAACCCAAAATTCCAAAAGTCAGCAGTCTAAAAGCGTCCAGAAATTCCACATTAAACACGCGAGAATAACTAATTTAGAGCAGAATGTCGATTGTATGATAAAATCAAATTACAGAAGTCAACTTCAGCTTGAAACTCCTGAAATACTCAAAAAGTTTGGGACCTTTTTTACCTTGAATCGAAGAGGATATTTGAGGAGAAACTCTCCAAAAAATTTGAGGGTCTAGCTCGCGAATCAAATCGAAAAGAAAGAAATTTGAGGGAGGCGGGTTGGCTGAAGAAGGTTGTTCTTTCTTTTGAAACAATGGGTTAGTTTATGAGAGCACAATAGGTTGGCCTAGTTTTATTAGTAATGGCTTAGATGGTTTTAATTAAATCCCGATCTTACCGTTTTAAACTTTATCTCGACAAATGGAAACTTTCAACGTCAACATTTTTACACTAGAATTATATTACACTTGAGCTAAATATAATTTCCATGATTCTGACTTTAAAATTCTCGATACCGGTGTATTACCAACCGACCGATTCGTTGTATTATGACTATTGACTACGAAATTTGATTTCTCCTCGAAATACTCCACCGAGCAGCTGTATCTTATTCTACTTAATAATATTGAATGCCGAGCGGGTTATTACTGTAATGTTGGGATTGCGTTTATTAATATATGACTTTTTGTCGATCGGCGTAAGAAGTCACCTTTAGCGTACAACGAAATCAAGTTATAATACGTTATAAAGCTTCGAGTTAAAATGTTCTGCATAGAAATAATGGGGCGGGATTTTAAATCGGAATCCCGCTGAAATGGGACAGCGAGGCGAAGGAGGAGAAGGTTCGAGGGCCTTCACCAAGATCGCTTCTGAGAGAGGCCCTTAATAGAGAGAAGAGGAAGAGGTTACAGAACGCCTACATCTATTTTACATGAGGTTCAAGATTGGATGCTAGGTAGGGTCTTCGTAATATTGATAGGTTTCCTATTCTCATATTCACAGGAAGAAGCAGTGCGTATATTCCTCCTGAATATTTTTTCTCCCCGGTAAAATATCGGTCATCTTTGGAGAGGTAAGCTCCTGCTTTCACGAAGTTCCACGGAAGAGCGGACACAGTAACGCATTCTGAGAGTTTTCAATCCCCGAATGTCTTTCCACCCGGCCAGCGGTAGAAGATTATGCTGAGGAGCTATCCCGAGCACCGGTTTAAGCCAGTCCACGACCTGAAAGTAGTTGACCGGGTTGGAAGGATGCGTCGCATCCTTTGAGGACCTCGAATGGGTTCACTAGGACTGTGTCAGTAGCGACAAGGCGAGCACTAGCGATGACCACGTGATGGCTGAGTCAAAATCAATAACGTCAGCACGAGCATTCTCCAAATGAGATTCAATTTGGTATTTTTTGAGGGCTGGGATGGAAGATTGATGTGATTTCCTTTGTGGAAGGCTTGCGGATGTGCAAGTTCAAAGGAGTCGCTCCTCGAAAAGTCGCGCCTCAGGCGGCACTTGGGACTTGGGGAGGTCAATGAGCAGTGCCTATAAATTACATACGAATTGAGGAGGCTGAAAAAAGGGCGATGAAAACGCCCGTGGAGGGCTAATGCGTCGGGCCACGAGCCTAAAAGGCGGAATGCTTGGGCAGGATCAGGCGCCCGACAGGCTTACTCCCCGAGACTTGCAGGGGGAAGTGTGTACCGCTGAGGGGGACCCGAGAAAGCGGAAGGAGGTGAATGAGGGGAAAATTAAGATACTTGGCCCCTACGAAACCTCCGATCGGGAATGTATTCTAGGAGATAGAGGATAAAAGGTATTGTCATGGCCACCCGGAAACAAAGACCTGAAAACAAATATAGTCGGTTGAAATGGAGCCCTTAAAATGGTCGAAGCTTGACTACGGGCCGTATTTTACAAGACGTTTAGAAGAAAATGATCTTCAATGAAGCAGTCCGAAAATATAGTCCCGATTGAAATGGGCAGCAAAATGGTTGATGCTCGAGCTGAAAAAAAATGAATACTGTTAATGTAGCGGGCGAAACTGCAGTGATATAACGCAGAAAGCGGGCCCAAAATAGCAATTACAGAGTCGAAATGGGCGGTAGTGCTTGGTCTGGGCGTGGCCTGATCCACGAGTCGAAACAAAGCGAAAAAATGGGCTCGGGTCGATGGTAATGTATTTGAGAGATATGAATTTAAAGATATTTTAATTCGATTCCGTATATTATTAAACTGACCGCATTTGGAATTTAGATAAATTCGGATTGATCACATCCTGCAAAAACAGAAACCACGTCATTTGTTATACATAAAATAGTGTTGGGTTTGTGTGTGAAATAGCTTATTTGCCCTCGTTTAAATTGTGGCTAGTTAGGAAGTTTTGTCAAACGAAAATTAACCGTTTCTTAAAAATTCTTATTACGGTGTGTGTATAGTGTTCTTTAAAATACATCGCCCAATTTTTTAGTATTTAATTTGTAATGTTGTATGGTATAAAAAAAAATGGGCGGACGACGTCGTCTTAGCCGCCCTCCACTTGAAAAATGGCAGGTCAATTTGAAGCTTGAATTCTCAGTAAATTGTAAGCAAATTATCGTTAAAATGTAAGTATGAATTTATAACATATTTTTCATCTTATTCACACTTCAATTACATTTCTATTACTGCAAGGAGATTTCATTGGCGGTTAGGATTTCATTGGGAATATTTTGTATATCTGCCTTACTATTATTCATCTGCTTCTTTTTTAATTTTATGTACTCCATCCCACAATGATTATCGATTTTTGATCTTTAATGATCAAAATTAACAAAATTTGTCTCATTAATTGACATCCATACGTTGAATCATAATTATCATGTTAATAGATTAGTGTAGTACAATATATTCAAAAATATTAGAATTACATTGTTTTAAAATCAACAATCAAAATAAAAAAATTGACAATCTTTTTAGGTAGAGGGATAGTTGAAATCTTCTTTTTTAATTGTTTGATGTGATATAGTTGTTTGTTTTCTGTAGTAGTGAAGAGGGAGTTAGGATAATCAAGAAGCATGGACATAAGGAATTTAGATTCAGACCAAGTTGTTGCATACTTGACCGGGATGGGATTTGAGTTGCTGACTGTTTCTGAAGCGGTAAAGGCAGTAGGTCCATCGATAGAGGATGCTCTAGAGTTTATACTCACTAATTCTGGTGGAGGCGGAAATAGTCCATCCACTAGCATGCCCAAGGATGGTAGTTCAAGAATTACAAGGAGAATGGGGAACAAAATGCGTCAATCAAGAATTACCGAACATCTAAATTTAGGAACAAAATCCAAGACAAGAACGACTAGCTCTCATTCCGTAACTCCAGAACTAAAGGAAAATGTAAGACAGAAATGTCACGTAATCAATTCCGATATAGCCTCTCAAGCACCTGAACCTGTGATCATGTTTCCTTGCAAAGATATGATTGGTGAAGATTGGGAGGAGAAAGTTAAACGTATCCTAAACAAGCATTTTGGTTATTCAGCATTGAAAAGTTTCCAAAAGGAAGCTTTGGAAGCTTGGTTAGCTCACAAAGATTGCCTTGTTCTTGCTGCAACTGGATCTGGTACTCCGTCTTTCCCTTGTCTTTTCTTTCTCATTTATTGCAAATGGGTTTTTTCGAAAGGTTGAAATAAATGTTCTTTTGTAGGAAAGTCATTGTGTTTCCAGCTTCCGTCCTTATTGACTGGAAAGGTTGTCATTGTGATATCACCATTGATAAGCTTGATGCACGATCAGTGTTTGAAGCTTGCAAAACATGGGGTTTCGGCTTGCTTTCTCGGATCTGGTCAAATCGACAAAAGTGTTGAACAAAAAGCAATGGATGGCATGTATGACATCGTCTATGTTTGCCCAGAGACCATATTAAGGTGAAAAATTTAGCTTTAAGTATCTTTTCCATTTCAATAATTCAATCTGGTGTCGGCCAATCATTTGTTAAATAGAATCACCTGCATTGCAGGTTGATCGAATCTCTTCAGAACCTTGCAGAATGTCGTGGAATTGCTTTATTCGCCATTGATGAAGTTCATTGTGTATCTAAATGGGGTCATGATTTTCGACCTGACTATAGGTTTGTGTTTTTTCCAAAGGGGTAACTCAGTTGAAGGGTCTTTCAATCTGTAGATACTAAGTTGGTAACTACAAAATTGCCTCATATATGTCAACTCAATAGTTTGGGATGCCTCCTCATAGCTTGTGTTTTTTTCTTTTTTTCATATCCTTAGTTGGAAACTTTTGAGAATTTGAGACTTTTTTCTTATAACATTTTAGGAGACTTTCTGTACTAAGAGAGACCTTTAAGGCCGAGAAATTGAAATTCTTGATGTTTGACATACCACTGGTGGCTGTTACTGCTACTGCTACCTTTCGTGTCCGGGAAGATATTCTGAAGTCGCTATGCATGTCGGACCAAACGAAGATTGTTGTCACTTCTTTCTTCCGACCAAATCTTCGTTTTTCAGTGAGTTGTGTTGTATTATTTTCATGTTGTTTGCTGTAATTGCTTAATCTTCTACAAGTCTATCGTAGGTGAACATGCTTCCAATTTGTCTCTGCTAATTCATCTTTCAAAAATTCTTTGTTTGAATTTCTTTCCCTAAACTTAGATTAATGTTTCTCAGTCTCATGTATCTTCATTCGATCTGCATGTTCTTTGTTCCTTGACTGGAACAGTGTGATACATAGATACAATACTTTATGACATTCTATGCATCTGTAAGTATAACTAGCGATGCCATAAATCAACAGCGATCAATAAAAAAAAAACATGATTGAATTTTGATTTTAAATTCATAATTTTGATTTTAAATTCATAATTTCAAAATTTTAAATCAGTATAACTAGTGATGCCATAATTTCAAGCATTTGGATCCAAAATGTATTTACGAAACTTAAGGTTTGCATTCGATTTTGGATTTTAAATTCATAGGAATGCACTCATTGAATGCCAATTGGAAATATTAAATCGAGTGCATCCAAATAAACTTAACATTGTTAAATAGATCAAAATTCAATTTGTTTGGATACAATACAGTTTTATGGGTTGTCTTATAGTTATAAAATACTTCCACAGATAATTCACAATAATATGTGTGTTTATTTTGCCACTGAGATATGCTTCTCTTCTGAAAAATTCCAGGTGAAACACAGTAAAACCTCATCTGTGTCTTCGTACAAAAGGGATTTTGAAGAGCTTATTGCAATATATACCAAACGGTCAACATCTGGCAAAAGAAACTATTCCTCTATGCTCGACATGGATGATGCCTCTGTATCCTCTACATTTTCTCGTTCATTTGAACATGAGGAATCATATGAGGAAGATATATTTAATAGTGATATTTCCTTTTCGGATGATGATGAATTAGCTTTAGGAAATTCTAAATCTTCACCTGTTTCAGAGCCAAGGAAACTATCAGTTGGCTTTTTAGAAGATGAATGTGATCACCAGGTAGCAGATGATTTTGATGGTAAAATCTTAACTCTTTCACACGTGTTTCTATATTCCTTTTGCATATTATCTCCTGAAAAATATCTTATTGTAATTCACGAAAAAGTGATATTTTATTATGAAGAGTAGATACACATAGGTTGGAACCTTTTAAGAGGTGCTAGCATTAAGAGGAAAAGGGCAGCCAGGTGCATATAACTTACATAATGTGGGGTCCGGGGAAGGGTTAAACCACTTTTTTCATGTTGTGCACATTTAATACAGAGATGAGGAGAAATACTTGAGAATACGAGTGGAGAGCCATGGTCGGTTGCATAAGAGTGGCGGGCCTCAGAATATCTGAGCTCTCCATGGTCGGTTTGGACCCATTGATAGGAATAAGCCCTTGTGGGAGGAGCTGACCCCCTAGGAGTGTGAGTCTTTTTCTTTCATGAGGTCTTTTGTGGCTTTCAAACCTCTTTGGGTAAAGGATACCTTCCACTCTACTGGAGAGCCTTGCTTCTATCAAACCGAATCAATGCACCATAAATGCATTATATGCGCCTAAAATATGACAAACGAGGTGATATTTTATGATTGGCAGTTTGTTGATCAAGTAAGCTAATATAGTAGGATAATCAGGGCCATAACTGTCCAATTAATGCCCATCGGCTCCTGGAGCAAAGGTGGCAGCTTCAGGTGACTTTTTCTTCAAGACAAAGCTGTATTGATAACCAAATCTCATCAACAATCAAAAGAAGGTATTTAAGGCCCAGGAAAGCTATAGAAACCCCTCCCATTCTCAGAAGTCCTATAGCCATATACTTTAAGAAAACCTCTTTAGTTTTACCTACAGAAACAACGATTATCACCCGTTGATATCCAAAATACATGAAAGATTTTTAAATTTTGATTTAAGATCAAGCACAAAAGCCCGTGAATCTATATTCAAATTCCTCATCAGGATCAAGCCTCTAAAGCACCTGTACTTATATCCAAATCCTCCAAATCCTTGATTCAGGATCTAGCACATAACTCCCTAAATCCATATTCAAATCCCCTTCAAGGTCAAGTTTAGGATTAAGCCCATCAGCCCCTAACTATATTTTAAATACTGGGTAGTAAATCATAGCTCTAGTTTGTATAGTGATCCCCAATCATTTGATATATTTCGTTGTCGTCCACTTCCCTATAATAATTACTCTAGTAATTAATTCGCGCTTCTACAGAGCCCTTGAGGCTTTTGGCCCTTTACCTCATTTGGAAAATTCATGTTAATTATAGACCAAATATACTTGAATAAATTAGTTCGAGCTATGATCACTTTGAATTGAATCTTCATCGTTGTATATATTTCTATTTTTATTATGAAAGAAGGCCCTACTAATGATTGTTAATGGTACTTGATAGATCGTGCTTGAGGGAATATGCAAAGAGTATATGAAAGCTATGGTCAAGAAATTTGTGAATTTTTTTGATTAGTTTAGGACTAGGTTGTTTTGAGTATTTGTTTTATTTAAATTGTTACCAATTACATAGTGCATCTAAATAGAAAAGATACCTATTTATAATAGATTCATTATAATATTTATATAAAAAAGTAGTAAGGATATAATAGTCTAATCATATTTTTGAGACCGGCGTTTAGCAGCTCCCTTAATATTTATGTCCATATCACTGGTCATTATATGTTCAGTCATATATACCTATGCTGGTTTAATCTAGTGCTTTATATTTGGTAGTTTCTTGTGGAGAATTTTCGGTGCAATATCCTAAGGATTTCAGCAGCTGTTCGTTGCATGCCTTTCCTACCAAACCAGATAAAAGACTTCAACTTCAGCATGGACCTGTCGATGAAGGGTCAGCAATTATATATGTACCTACAAGAAAGGAAACATTAAGTATAGCAAATTTTCTTTGTAGATTTGGTGTCAAAGCGGCTGCTTATAATGCTAAGGTATATCTTCTTCAGTGTATGTGATAACAGATATGTCGATGGCATTAAATATCTATGTTTTCTAATCATGTGAGATATATTTTTGCTTCCAAGGTTTAGATATTTCATCCATCATGTTAAACTTTCTGTTCACAGAATCACAAACAGTTGTTTCTCTGCATCTCTTGATAACTTGAAGTCTTACTTCTGTGCAGAACAATGCAGATATACTCTTAGTGTGCATTCTGCTACGCAAATAAACTTTACATTATCCTAATATTCTCATAGTTACAAATCTTTCTTGATCATGAGAGTGGATACCCAAAAATATAATTCTTCATACACTCAAGATAGCCTCTCAGTTCTTTCTCTCACTGGTTTTTATTTATTTGAGTTTGTAGTTGCCAAAGTCACATCTTAGAAAGGTGCACATGCAATTTCATGAGGATACTATACAGGTAATATTTTTGTTGTTGTATCTGGTTAAGTTCAATTCCGTTTAGTGTATGTCTGGAAAAGCTATGTCAGTCATTGTTGAATGTAAACACAAAACCTAGAAACCAAGAGAATGCGAACTTTTCCTTCAGTTATAGTTGAATCACTGATATGTATTCAGGTTGTTGTTGCTACAATTGCATTTGGGATGGGAATTGACAAGTTGAATGTCAGAAGAATTATTCATTATGGTTGGCCACAGGTATCATAAGTGTTATGATTCATCAATTTATTCTTTATCCAATTATACATGTAAAGAGATTGCCAGAGAAGTTGTTTCTCCCATTTTTTACTGAATGGCCATGTGTATTCAGTACACAAATGAATTATCTGATATACCTGTAGGAATATTACACATTGGTGATAGCTCTGAAAATTAAAGTTCATTTAAGTTTGCATGTTTAAGTTTTGCAAATAGACGTTTATGTTACCTACAATTAGCAGATTTTAGAAAGTTCTCTTTCATACAGAGCCTGGAAGCATATTATCAAGAAGCAGGCCGAGCTGGTCGGGATGGAAAATTGGCTGAATGTGGTCAGTTTAGCTAGCTTACTTTAAGTTCCCCCCTCCACCGTCTGTTGTTGTGCAAGTTCAACTTGCACCCTTTCATAGTAGATAACAATTTTGAAAACAACAAAGGAAGAAGTGTTGTTTAATCTTCATAACAAATATGGTATAATTCCTCATCTCAAATGACACAATCGGGTAACCTTTTTATTACCGATTTGTCTTGAAGTCATCTCTGTAGTACTGAATCTTTTTTATACCTATTTGTCTTGTGGTGTTGAAATGCTTCACATATAAAGTTCATTCAGTTCTTTCAAAGTTATTGAATTAGTTGTATTGTTACTGCAGTTCTTTATGCTAACCTATTCCAAATACCAACACTTTTGCCAAGTAAGAGAAGTGAAGAACAGGCAAGACAAGCATGCAAAATGTTATCAGACTGTTTTAGGTTATATTTGATCTCATTGGTGTTGTTTATAGAATCATCGAAAGGTTTTAGATTACATAGTTATCACTTATGTATCACCAATTCCTTGCAGATATGGAATCTCTTCTTCTCATTGTCGAGCCAAAATGCTGGTTGAATATTTTGGCGAGGAATTTCAAGATAGATGTCTTTTGTACGTTGTGATCAAGTTTCTGCTCTGAATTTGTTTTCTGCTGGTCATATATCTGACCTTTTTCTGCCAAATGAAGATATCTATTCTAGGCATGTTAAGTCTCCTATATAAACTGCATCCTTGACCACTATGTAAAGGACTTGATAATTAATTATCCCCTTTACTTCCTCGATTACACCAACATTTTTACTTCCTTGATTACACTAACATATATTCTCTCACTATACATGGTAAGCTTCTCACCTCTGTTCATATTTTTAGTTGTAGTTTTGTATTTCATGAGTGATGGCATCTTCTAATTAGTAGTTTAAACATGCAGGTGTGATGTTTGTGTGAATGGACCTCCTGAAATACAGAATCTGAGAGCTGAGGTGATGGCACTCATGAAGGTGATTCATGTTCACTATGTAAGTGCTATCAGCTTGTCTTTGTTGCTCCTCTTCTTTTTCAAGCTTTGTATTTAGCTATCATGTTGTGATGCTCCATATATGGTATCATTATTTTTTATTATCTTAAAAAGTGTCATATATTTTTCCATGTCTTAAGGAGTCAAAGATTTTATATTATCTAGCTCTTAGATATAATGGAATATATCACAATGGCTTATCACACTACCTATGCTTCTTATCTATTGTGAAGTCATTGATAGTATTTGCACTTCACTCTTAGGTCAATTTGGAAACAGCCCTCCCTGTTATTAGAGGAGTAAGGCTGCATACTATCAGACCCCTCTTTACCTCGCTTAGGCTCCCGCCTATTAAATGCATTGAGGCATGTTAATGTTAATGTTAAAATCATAGCTTGCTTGGGGTTATGTAACGATTACTGTTATTGGCAGAGGCAACAGTGTTTTGGAGATGCCTCAGGGGAATTTGAACAAATAATCCATCTCCACAATGACATAAGAAGAAGAAGATATGTGAACAAAGCAAACATCAAGACATTGGTCAGAAGCATTAGGGAACAGGTAGGTTCCATGATTGATGGAAAACATTTCTGGGTTGTCTTATTCTCATAAAAAAAGATAATCCGCAGGTAGGTTTATTTATAAAAATCAATATTGGTTCAATGTTTGCATTGATGCATTGATGTCTTTGAAACATAAATTATTGGGTTGGATTGTCTTACATTACTTTGGACACTGGACTTTAATGTGAAGTAAGCCTAACAGTTGATGTTACTTTTCAGAATAAGAACTGTAATGTGGGATTTTATGATATACCTTCAATTTCGCCAAACTCCATCCCACCCCCCCCGATTTATGTGTCCTAGTTAAATAAATGCTACTTTATTTTGGTTCTGTTTCCCTCTGTGATTTTGATTCCATTGGTTCTGCTTGTGCAGTATGCTGAATTTGCTGAAAGTGATCTTGTATGGTGGCGAGGGCTTTCTCGTATTCTGGAAAATAAAGGATTCATCAGGGAAGGAGATGACAAGGTAAGATGAGAGTACGGCCATTGCTAATACTACAATTATTTTCATCATTATTACCTTTTCACCATTAGTAATTATTATTTAGTTAGGGATTTGACTAGTGAAAGCTTCAATGGAAGTTTGTATATAATACCCAATGGTAGAGGTAAGAGTTAGATATGAGACGATGCAAGGCTGGATTGCTATGAAATTGAATTTTATATTAGTGAGTTGTTTATTTCTTTCTTGTTAATTAACTTAAACTAACTAAAGATAGGTATTGTCCTAGATAATAGAGGGGCTTAAAGTTTTCATTGTACCTAAGATTGCATAGTTGAGTTGTGGAGCCTCTTGTTTTAGATGATGTGTGCATAATAGACTTAGAAGTGGTCCCACCATCTTTGAACCCCAGCATAGCCGGAGCTAGAAGCTAATGTGTATGCTACTGTCTTTTAGGATATCAACAGTAATTATAGAGGCTAAGAGGCTCTAGGCCTGTAGCCACTCCCCCATTCCAAGATGCAGAGAACATGGTTCTGAGAATAATATTTATTTTTTGTACCAAGAAATATTTTCTTTGGCATCATTACTTGATCGATATGTCATTTGCTCAGTTCAGTTCTCGTTGTTCTGCTGTAAACATAAGTACAGATACAAGTAATCAATGCAAATGGCTTTTAATGCTTCATGTGAACGAAGAAAAATATTGTCTTGATAAACTCTTTAGTAGTATTTTGATGAGAAGACGATGAAATAGGGAAACGAGACAGCAAAGTGAATTTCTATCAGTGAGGTAACAAACTAAGATGGTACCTATCATATGGAGTCGCTATTTAGGTAGACTTTCCTTCAAAATAATTAATTTAATCCTCTCAAGGATATGTTCATGTAGTCCCCCAAGATGCCATGGCTATTCCACAACTTTAGTAGAGTGATAGGAGATAGTCAAATTAAGTTTACTGTGAACTGCTTTACTAAGCACAACATTCTTTGGAAAGTGTTCCCGAAGAGAGATTTCAGCAAAAAGTTCAATACTTATATTTAAAGTTTACTTTCTGGAGTAAAATAAAGGTCGATTATAAGACTTCCATGTAGGACTAGCCACTAATAACCAGCATCAATTGAGTGCCAAGAGAATTTACCAACTCTAAAAAGATTGCCAAGAAGAGTATTTTTGTTTTCCTTAACCATCAAAACTTTGGGACGTAAATTTATGTTTTCTTATTCAAATAAAGAAGAGTTGCAAAAACTAGTCAAACAAGTGTGGTCGTGTTGACTGAATGGAGGCTTGCATAGATACACACCTTACTGCATCTTATGGACAAGAAGCATGCTAGTGTCACAGTTGACTACATCTTTACCATGGTACTACATGGATGTATGTCTTGTTTGAGCTCCTTCTTGGAGAATTATGTATTGCTGTGTGATAAGTGCAGACGACACTTTTGTTGCCTTGTCAGTGTTCTGGGAATCGAATTCCCACACTTGCATGTTCTATCAGGCTAATGTAGGGGCCTTAATTTTTACTTGAGCCTTAAATTGTTTGAAAATTATATAGCTAGATAGCTAGAGGTCCAGTCAATTAATGTCACAAATTTGATGGTTTTCATGATGTGAGATATTTTCTACTTCTATTGAATCCACCCTTGGTTTGAGTATATTTCTTATTTAAGGTTAAGTTCTGCATTTTATTTTACTTGAGCAATGAAATCTGATTACTGTGGGTTGTTTCTATATGGTCTAAAGAGGTTCATGGTTATTTCGATGGATTGGTTGCATGATCGTATGCATTTTAATGCTTTATATATGAAGTTCTATGGTTCAAACTGCTAAATATATTCATGCACTTGCAGATGTACGTTCAAGTAAAATTCCCAGAACTAACAGAATTGGGTCTAAAGTTGTTGAGATCAGAAGAAGACCAACCTTTTTACGTTCATCTGGAAGCAGATATGCAGTTGTCCATGAAAACCCCTAAATCTAATTCCAGCTTTTCTGAGTGGGGGAGGGGATGGGCTGACCCAGAGATTCGTCGTCAGCGCTTGGGAAAGAAAACATCATGGAGAAAGCCAAAGCAAAGGAAGTCCCAGAATGTTAAACCAAATTTAGGTACTGTTCGAGGAAGGTTAACAGCTAAGCTTTGTAAACCAAAAACATGAAACACTTGTGCTTATGTCATTTTCCATTTTCCATTTTCTATCAAACATGAAACACCGATCAGATTCGATACACGATTGTAGAGCGCCATTAGACCCACACAGTGTTGTCAATTTGGCCAGACTAATTGAGAAAGATCAGCAGTGAGGAGAGTCTCACCCTGCTAAAGCCTTGATTGCATTTTAACTTTTTAAAATAGGGAAAGCATATTAAAGGTGCGTTTGTTTTCGCGGAATTGGAACATGGAATTCCAATCCTAGTTCCGATGTTTTCCAAAATTATAAAATTCAAATGAAATTACAATTCAATTCCAATTTTTGTGTTTGGATATGTTTAGAATTCGCTTCGAATTCATTTCTTATTTTTTGTTTATGTTGAACATTATAATTTCGGGCAACTTGAACTCTATTTCCGACCCATTACGATCGTGTACACCATATCTTCCATGTTCCATCCACCATATTTTTTTGCCTGTTCCTATAGCCAGGATCAGATTTTCGGTCTCTTGATAAGGTTCATATTTTCGGCTCGTATATTTTTGGCCCATTTCGACTCATGGACATATTTTCCGACTCATTTCGATGCGGGACATATTTGGGTTTTGTAATGTTGATATGCTTTCAACGAAGCAGTAAAATTAGCAAGTGTCTATATTCGATTTTGAGGGTTACGTCATGAAATGATAATTGGGAAATTGGGCGTTTGATTTTCTTACCAATGGGGACCTGGTGCAGATGTCATTGGAGACGTTTCTTTTTTGTCAAAGGCATATTAGTTGTGATTGTCTTTTTTTATAATTAGTTGTGATTGTCTTAATATTACGTAGTTTGTTATTTCTACAATTAAGAAATTACTCCCTAAATCCCAGTAAGTTTATCATGTTTTTATTTTGATGGTCAAACTTTTCAAGTTTTAAACTCAATAATTTCATATATGTGGTATACTATTTGGTGAAAAATATATCTTACGATAGTATTTTTTGTCCTCTTCACTATTAAAATAATAATATTGATTGAAATCAAAGTTATTTATGCAAATTAAATTCGAAAATTTTATCGTTGAAAATCATTTTGTTATGAGGGGATGTTGAGATGGCTCCTAATAAACTCAAATGTTTACATGTGAATATCCCACATTAAAAACTTAGAAGAGAGTTCATTACTATATAAGTCTAGGAGCTACTCCACTTAATAACGATTAGTTTTAAGATGTTGTCTCTTGTATTCTTACGGTTACTTGCTTCTCTATTCTTTATTGCCAGTGTCCGAAATTGACTGTGTGGTTTCTACATTTATGACGCAGCCTCGCTTAATCGTTATACGAACTCAATATTTAAATCGACTCAGAGCATGTCAGGCTTGAGGGAGTATTTTGTTATTGAGCCCAGTTTGTGATAATGCCAACTGGCAAAGTCTTTCATATTGGAAATTACCGCGATTTCTCATGAACTCACATGCGGCGGAAGTTATTGAGACACCTACAATAAAGTTCTCAAATGATCACATATGAGTATTCCACAATGAAAAATTAGGAAAGAGTTCATTATTATATAAGACTACGGTACTACCTGACTTAATACCACCGATTTTAAGACGTTGACTCTTTGGACCATGAAGTCGCTAGCTTCTCTCTCCTTGCATGCTGGCCCCATTCCGATTTGTCATTTCTATGTCAAACTCCAATTGCTGATTCTCATGGGAGCATGTAGTAGCGCAAATTTCATGACATATAAGAGCACTCCTCAGACCAAATTTTCCTCCATAAAATTTCTCTAAAATTAATTTCTCATTTCACTTTATTAAATATAGAAATCACAATTTAACTTTTACAAAAAACCACATTCCTTATTTTGTTTCTCATAATTTTAACTAAATACATACATACGAAAATATCTCATTCCTTCCAAATTATCACCCAGTGTACAATCACCATACAAACATACTTCCTCCGTATTGCTCCCCGCAAGAACTAACCAACTTCATTTAAGATTTTGGTAATGAGATTTTTTGCAAGAACACAAATTCTATATTGAACTTATTCAAATTAGAATTTTAAAAAATCCAATTTATTCATATCTTCAAATTGATTGAAGGTCTTTCCAGCCACTATCATCCAAAATGAAAATGCAGAAATTGATTCCTGAGTCAACCACTATAATAACCCGCTCCGTATGAGCATTATTGTAATATTATTTTAAGTTAGGAACTTAAATTTATGTTAGAGTCATGTTGTTAAACCGGCATTTGGTAAACTAAACCGAAACCAACGAGAACTTGCACGATTTCTTGAGATATTTTGGTAACGCATTCTACGTGGACTCTTTTATAGCTTATCCATACGCCATTATCATCTTTATCATCTTCTCTCCTTCTTTTCTTCTTGGTTGTGGCCGAAATCCCTCCCCATTTTCCTTGAAATTTTTTTTCTTTCCATTTTCTTCCTCATGTTACAAGCTTTCGCCTTAAAATTTTAGCTTCCCCCGAGTCACGCTTCTACGCTTTTGCTGCAAGAAAGTTCAATCTTTTGAGTATTTCTTGAGTTCGAGGATGTTGACTTTTGCAATCGTTGACTTTGAGCTTTTGATATTTATAATGTTATAGAATCCGCCATCCGAAAGCTTAGATTATCGTATAAGTGTGATAATAGCTTCCATTTACGGGTCAAAATATGTCGTAGAACTATAGCTGACTTTTTGTTAATTTTTGTAAATGGTTTTTAATATGACAGAAAGCAATTTCAGACTTTTTATTAGGCCGTTGAGGCGTAAGTTATGATTTTAGTACTGTAGTAACGATCGGATAATAAGGGTTTTGTGTTGAGTAGTTAATTGGATTCGAGATTAAAGATGGTTAGAAATTTGATGATTAGTTGTTATCGGAACGTTGTGCATTTTAAACTAGTAATTGAACTCTATCATTAAAATGGAAAATTACTTAACTAAAAGTTGGAATAAGATTATAAAGAGTTTTTCCGTTAAGTTATTATTTTGGTGTAAGTATAGATATGAGATTAAATATATAGGTAGAATGTTATATTACTAGTTGTATTATAAGTAGTAATTATAATTTTGAATGTTTATTTAGGCGCCGATCGCGGGAAAGTCCTTGTTGTGATTGCACTGAGTTTTATATACTAAAGCGGTGAGTATCTATTCACGGGCGTTGATTAACTATTTAATTACGATATGTGTATGTGTATATATGTGATTTTATATTAATTATATTTTGATTACGTATCAAGGGTCGAGTCGCTGAAGTTGCTGCCCGTGGTCTTATGAGTCGCATGTGTGTTTCTGAGGAGTGGTTGAAGTCGCATAGAGGAGTCAGAGTACGAGCTGATGTCAGCGTGTCGAGCTTGTATCGTCTCGTATTTTGCTTCATACTTAGTTAAGCAATTGATGATTTGCTTCGCACTTTCGTTATTTATTCTGGTGATAGCTTATGTCGACGGGCATAAGTTTCTCCCCGCAGTCGAGGTTGATTATATGCGCATTAGTTGTGAAATTCGGACTTATTTTGAGTTGTGTGGTTGTCAGCTGTGTTAAGTCGAAGCAGACAGCTTGTCGAAATATCATTGAGCGCCGATTGTATCGCTGGTGCTGGTTAGTTGCTGAAGCTGTGATGTCGCCGTTGTCGGGCTAATAGAGTAAGGTCGATCGTTGTCAAGGTGTTGTTACAGTCTTTCTTGAATTATACGTATGTTATTGTTGATTGCCACCATCTTGGAATATTCTGCTAGTAACGAATTTATGAATATACGAAAAAGATAATGAAATTGCTAATGACTTCGTATTAAGATCTTAAGTTGAATAATATTATGTATCACTTATCTCTCGTATGCAATAATTACGCCTTTGGTACACTATTGCATGGTCGTGAGGTTAATTTCATCTTTGAGATATATATTCACTAAGCTCGGCAGCCTACATCCTATTCGCCATGGGCGGCAAATTTCACGCTTAGGCTGACAGGTATCGTTCCCTCTTCGGCTTCTTTCTGGGTGTTTGTGTCAGAGGAGCTTTTTGACGAGCCATGTAGCGGCATGATCCGCGCTTTACTTTGTTGGATTGTGGCTGCTGCCTGTGATAGTTGTTATTTTTGGAGATACTTGTTGTCAGAGGTCGTCAGATTGTACTGGAGTCACAGAGTGTTGGTTGTTGTTATGTGTTAAGAATACCAATTTACGGGATTCTTTTCTTAAAAATCGTTTTATCCAAGGTTTACCGGCTTTTATTGAGTTGTTTCAAGACAGTTTCTTTCAAAAATCGAGTCATCCATCGACGGTGGCGTGACCTCGCAACCGTGGATTCGGGGACTCATTCTAACCTCGTGGGCGCCTCACCCGGGCGGTCATATCTTTTGGCACGCAGTCAGGCTCTATATTCTGGTGGTCCGCTATATGGGTTGCGTGTCTATCTCGTTGTGTGTTCTTTGAGTTGTCCGTTGAGTCTTTTTTGGGATCTTAAGTCTTTCTTTCATTTCTCAGGACTGGCTGAGGATGCCACCAAAGAGTGGAGACGCTGCAGCGACCCGTGTCGCCGGACGTGCCCTTGGTGTAATCGAGGGGTACTGGGAGGTGTAGCCTAGAGGCGGCCGACGCGCCGGTGGAGTCGCTGGGGCGAACAGCCCGCTGAGCAACAGAGTCTCGAGTACACCCCGATGTCCTAGTTGACTCGCGATGCTAGGGACGAGGTACATGTCGAGGTGGGATTTGGTACACCCTCGATGGCAAATTCAGCTGGAGGCCGATATTCGCAGTGTTTCAATCGGGTTACAGATCCCCCAAAGCTCTCTTGGGGCGGGTTCACCGATTGACGCCATCGGAGTTTATTAGAGATTCGAGACCATTCTTGAGCCCATGGGTATCAGAACTCTGGTGGGTCGCCCCCTCCACTTACGTACTGCTACGATAGTGCTCGCGATCAAGGGGTAACCTGGCCATTATCCTTGACCGCTGTAGTGGGGAGGTCCAGTGACTGAAGCCAGAATAACAGAGAATTATTGTACGAAAGTACCACATGGTCGCTTGTAGAGGGATCCGATTTTGGATGACCTCAGACCGATCCTCGTTGAGGAGTACGGTGAGGCGGTTTAGCGAAGCCGCCCGGCTTAGTCAGACACCGACCGAGGAGCAGATTCACAAATTCCTAGACGGGTCAGAGCATGTGGGAGATTCGCCACCATATATCCTTGATGACTTTCACCAGTTTCCATGAGTTGAGGAACGCTGCATTGAAAGTAGAGATGGAATTGGCTGAGCCTGAGGCCAGAGGGTCGAAGAGGGTACGACAGGAGGTAGTCAGTACAGGTGGATCATCTAGTTCGAGTATTCCGTAGAGGACCTTTTCAAATTTACTCGGTTCAAATTCTAGAAGTCAAGCTTCAGCAGTAACTGCTCGCCCGAGTCATTCTGCAGCTTCTTCTTTACCGGTATGTCTCAAGGATTCGTGGATCTCGAGGCGTTACTGTGGTTCCAAAATGGGGTATTCGATGTTTTCAAGTAGTGCATGGCCCATGGGGATGTGTGGTTGTCGGGAGCAGAGATGATTGGCTCCGATGTCGCTAGCCTCCGACATATACGTGAGATTGTCCCTTTAAAGATTCCTCGGGAGGCGTGGAGCTAGTACATTTTCACCAAAGACGCCTGCGAGAGGAAAGTACTCGTGGTTGCAGGAGGACGCATTTGGAGGCCGCGGGAGGTCGTGTCGCAGAGTTGGTGCGCACCTGTGGGAGTACAAACAGTAGCTAAATGTAGCTGGGCGTTTAGCAGCAGGGCCGATCAATGCCGCTCGCCAGAGGCATTGAACACTCCGAGTGGTCGCGACAAAAATTTTGTTGTTATTTGATTCAGAGGTTGGTACTTTTTGATTCCGGAGCTACTCATTCTTTATTTCCTCGGAGTTTTGTGATATTTTTACCTTTAAGGCCGGAGTCTTTACTGTTCCCCTTAGTATCATGACACCGCTTGGGAGGTCGTTGAGGTTGCACATGTATATGTAGATTGTCCCTGGCAGCGAGTAATCAATTGTTAGTCGTGGATCTACTTCCTTTGAATTGGTGATTTTGATCTTATTCGGGAATGGACCGTCATACATCACGCCAAAATTGGATCGCCAATCGTAAGGAGATTCTTTTTTTTGCAGTCCGGTAGACCGATGTTGTGTTTCAGGGAGATAGGAAGATTATGCTATCAAATTCTTATTTCGCAATCGAGGCCGTGAAGTTGATTTAAGAAAGGTCAGTGGTTGCATCCGGGGTACGTGGGTCGACTCGGCATTTGCAGCAAGCCAGAGGGACGCAAGCAAGTTGTTCGTGAGTATGTCGATGTTTTCCTGAGGAGTCGCCAGCTACTCACCGAGAGTAGAAGTGGAGTTTACGACAGGTAGTTCCGGCACGGCACCGATTTCTATTGCGCCGCATGCACGGCTCCAGCCAGAAGTCGGGAGAGTCACACTCGGGCCGCAGTGAACTACTTGATAAGGGGTTTGGCTGTGACCAGTGTTTCTCCTGGGTGCACCAGCTTTGTGAAAAAGAAAGATGGTACGCTGAGGTTGTATCGACTCAATGATGGGGCTTGAATAAAAGTGACCATCAAGAACCAAGTATCCGCTGTTTGCATTAGATTATTTATTTGGATCAATCAGGGCGCCGCAGTATTTTCAAAGATTGATTTCGAGATCCGGTACCAATGCTGGGGCTGAGGATTAAGTGAGGGTGACATTCCGAAATCGTTTTCGATCCGTACGGGCACTATGAGTTTATGGTAACGCCGCTTGCTGACTAATGCACCGGCAGCCAGCTCATGGATTTAATGAACCGGGCGCGCTTGGGGAGTCGGATAAATTCTGTGATTGGTGGTTATTGATAATATTCCTCGATCTACTCGAAAGTGGACGCTGAGAGAGCACGAGAGACACTTATGGATTGTGTTTGAGACTTGAGGCGCCACTCACTGTACGCTTAAGTTTAGCAAATGTACCTGCTAAGAAATTATGCTCTTGGGCCATGTTATAATCCGAAGTAAGGTATTATTTGCGCTGACCCTCGGGCGCGTGAGGGTCATGAAAGTAATCGGGAGCTTACCTACGAAATAATTCCGAGGGGTGAGGAGTTTCTTGGGTTTGACTGGTATTACAGAGGTTTATCGATATTTCTCGTTGATTGCGACTGGCGACCAAAGTTGACTTTAGCGATTTCCTTATTCGGGGATTTAGGAACGTGAGAGGTATTGCTGAGTCAAGGCAAAGCTGACGCATCGCACCGGTTTTAGCTTTACCATCCGGTCCGGTTTCGATATATAAGCGATGCTTCGCACTGTGGGTCAGCCGTGTGTCAAGGTAGAAACGGGAAAGTGATTTCTTATGCTTCTTGACAAATAGGAACCACAGAACTACCCGTCCCATGATCCGAGTCAGTGTGATTGCTTTTTGCATTAAAGCTGCTGGAGGCATTACTTGTATGAGGTTGATGTCATATTTTCACCGATCACAAAGTCCTCAAGTACCTACCGATGCAGAGATCTTCGAACTTGAGGCAGAGGGAGGTGGATGGAGTTTATCAAATACTATGATGCGACGACATCGAATACCACCCGAAAGAAAATGTGTGAGCGGGGTGATGCTCGAAATGAAGCGGGAGCCGAAGGAACCAAAAGCGCAGATGAAGAGTTTGGAGTTGAGTTTGATATCGGCAAAGAATGGTGAGTTGTTGGCTTTATGTGAGGTTCGACCTATACTTTACTTTAATTCCGTATCTTGGAGTCGCAACAACAAGACGGTAGTAAACTACGTAAAATCAAATAAAAGAAAGCGACGGCGACATGTAGGGATTTTACGGTTGACGAGAATGGGCTTTGAGGATGGATGGTAGGTTATATAAAATTTCGGATTTGATGAGTTGAAGAAAGAGATTCTCGGCGGTGGCTCATAATGCTCTTATAGCATTTATCCTTGAGGTTGACTTTTCTCAAAGGCCGGAACGAAGCAGAAATCGCAGAGTTCGTGGGCGAAATGTTTGGTTTGCCGCCAGTGAAGGCGGAGCATAGACATCCTCGCACTGTTGCAAACTCTTCTCCCTATTCTTGAGTGGGACATGGAGAATATTACCATGGACTTGCATTTGGGCTTCCTAGGTCGCTGAGGCGAAATGACGGAATCAGCGACGTGGATAAAGCCGTCAAGTCGCCTCATTTCTTACCTATTAGATCTACCAATGGACCAGTGAGGAGGTTAGCGAAGATGTATGTTGACTGACAGAGACCGCATGGGGTTCCGTGTCGATCATTTCCCCGATCGCTGACGCGAGATTTTACCTCGAGATTCCGGAGGGGTTTGTGAGGCGCTTGTGGACTGAGCTGAGTCGAGTACATCTTTCCATCCTGCATGTACGGGCAATCGTAGAACAATCCGTACTTTGGAGATATGCTTCGGCTTCAGGTTCGTGGTTTCTTAGGGAGTTGGGATGACGAGTTGTCAAGATGGTCCAAGCAGAGCAACAACGCTTTTCATGCTAGTATCCGCATGGCACCATTTGAGGCGCCAGATGGGCGAAAGCGCCGGACTCCATCCTTGCTGAACGGCTGAGAGAGAAAAGTTTATGGTTCCGAGTTTGTTGAGAGTTCGGGGGAGAGGATTAGGTTGATAAGCAACAAAACTCGAGGGATAGCACAGATGCATGTGAAGAAATATGCCGATCGCCGAGTAGACTCTTGTCCTTCGGGTCAAGATCATGTGTTTTTTAGGATATCGCCACGGGAAGCGGAGTAATGCTGTTCGAGGAAAGTGAAGCCGAGTCCCCGCTATATCGGGACCGTTTGAGATCTCGGGCGAGAGCGGGACCCGTAGGGGCTACTGCTTAGCGTTGCTCTCCGAGTTGGACATAATTCACAATGTGTTCCATGTGTCGTGCCCGAGGAACTATATTCGATTTCTAGTCGCATATTCTTAGCCTTTCCGGTACCAAGTGAGCTTCAAGTTTCGGGATTCACTTTGAGGATAAACCAAGCAGGATTCTGACGGAGGGAAAAGGTTTTCGAGGGAATAAAGTGGGCGTCTCGTGAAAGCGTTGTGGAGGAATCGCAGGAGGCTTTACACGGAACGCTGGTGATGATATCAGAGCCGTTATCCGCAATGCTGCAGGGTAAGTTGTTTTGTTTTACGTGCTCTGGCGACTTTGAGTTGTTTCCCGGTGGGTCTTTCGTGGTTGTTGAGTTTGGGAAATTTCATATTTAAATTTTTAAGAAGTGGGTAGACTGCACAACCCGTCTGCATTTAAGCATTATTGTAATATTATTTGGGGTTAGAAGTTAAATTCTATGTTAGAGTTATGTCATAAACCGAGACGGAAACTAAATCGAAACCGAACGAGAACTCGCGACGATTCTTGAGATATTTTGCACGGACTCCCATGTGACTCTTTTTATAGTTATTCATATGCCTGCATCATCTTTTATCATCTCTCTCTCCTTTCTTTCTTCGTTAGGGCCGAAATCCTCCCCATTTTCCTTCAAAAAATTTCTTCCATTTTCTTCCTCATCTGTGCCTTTGGTCCTAAAATTTCCCCTCGGAGAGTTTCCCCGAGTCAATCCTCCACGCTTTAAGGTAAGAAAGTTCAATCTTTGGAGTATTTCTTGAGTTCGAGGATGTTGACTTTTTTGGGTACTGAAAGGACTTTGAGCTTTGATATTTATAATGTTATAGAATCGCCATCCGAGCTTAGATTATCGTATAAATGCGATAATAGTTTCCATTTACGTGGGTTGAAATATGTCGAGAACTATAGTTGACTTTTCTTAATTTTTTGTAAATGGTTTTAATATGATAGAAGTGTACTTTGGGGACTTTTTATTAGGTTGTTTCGGTGTAAGTTATGATTTTTAGGCGACAGATAATGATCGGATAATATGGGTTTTCTAGAAGTTGAGTAGTTAATTGATTTGAGATTAAAGATGGTTAGAAATGTGATGATTAGTTACATCGGAACGCTAGGGCATTTGAACTAGTAATCGAACTCGATTAGTAAAACGGAAAATTACTTAACTTAAGTTGAATAAAGATTATAAAGCGGTTTTTCCGTTAAGTTATTTTGGGAGTATAGATACGTAGATTAAATATATAGGTAGAATGTTATATTACTAGTTGTATTATAAGTAGTAATTATACTCTTGAATGTTTATTTAGGCTGATCGCTGGAAAGCGTCCGTTGCGATTGTAACGGAGTTTTATATAGCTAGTCGAGTAAGCATCTATCTCACGGTCAAGGATTAACCATTTGATTAATACGGATACGTACGGTATATATGTGATTTTGTGTTGAATTATATGTTGATTTATGCGTTGCATATTGAAGCCGCTGAAAGGCGTCTCAGGGTCATATGAAGTCGCATGTGTGTTTTGAGGAGTGAAGAGTCGCATTAGGAGTGAGTCAGAGGCGAGTTGATGTCAAGGTGGTTGAAGTTACGCTCGTACTTTGCTTACGACTGGTGATTTGCTTCGCACTGCTACGATTCGGTGATAGCTTGTGTCGACGGGCATAAGTTTCTCCCCGCAGGCCGAAAGGATTATATGCGCATTAGTTGTAGAAACTGGACTTATTTTGAGCTGTGTGGTTGCTGAGCGCGAGTTGCCGGTAGATGGGAGTTGCCGAAGTTGATCAGACTGGGCCGGTGCTGGTTAGTTGTCGAGCCGCGATGTCATCGCTGTCGCTTCGATGTGAGTAAGGTCGACCGGGTTGTCATGCTGTCAAGTTGGCTAAATCTTTCTTTGAATTATACCGTGATGTTATTGCTGGGATTCATCTTGAATACCGCTATTAACGACCCTATGAATATACGAAAAAAGATAATGAAATTGCTAATGACTTCGTATTAAGATCTTAAGTTTGAAGATTATGTATCGCTATCTCTCGATGCAATATCATTTACTTTGGTGAAAATTATTTCGTGGTTGGAGGTTAATTTCATTCTTGAGATATATATTCACTAAGCTTCGCAGCTTACACCCTATTCGCTATGTGCGGCAATTTCATTGCTAGGTTTACAGTGGTGCCGTTCGCCTTCTCGGCTTCTTCGGGTGTTTGTGCCGGTAGAGCTTAGCGTGAAATGCATGCTGGCAAATGATCCTCATGCCTCTTTACTTTGCTGGATTGTGGCTGTCATCCCATAGTTGTTATTTCGAGACAATTTGTCGTCAGGTTGTTGTGCTTCTGGTACTGAGTCACGTTGTATGTCGTTGTTTTATGTGGTTAGGGAATACCAATGGCGGATTCTTTTTCTAAAAATTGTTCTTATCCGCTATTTCATCAAGCTTTATTGAGTTGTTTCAAAACAAGTTTTTCTAAAAAATCGAGTCATCCATCGACGGTGACTCGGGTGTCCGGATTTGACGATTCTAACCTCGTATGCATTTAATTTAGGGCGGTCGTTACACTAATCTTTATCTCAAAAAATAAAATTGGAGAAATAAAATCATGATCAACCATTCAAGTTCAAAATTAATCTAGGTCTTCAATGGCTTTTTAATTATCAAAGTGAAGTAGTCTGTCAAGTAGGAGAGAGAGAATATTTTGAGGGAAGCCTAGAATTGAGCCTCGCATGTGATTTTCTCAAAAAAATTGGGAATGCTTTTTGAATAAAGCATCTGATCCTTTACCATTTTCTTTCATTTGCTCTTTCTATATATGCAATAGGAGTTAATTTAAGGTACATGCTCTGGGTGCTCTAAGGAGTTATTTTTTCACATTTTAAATACTTTGTAGTTCATTATTGTTGCATGGACGAAATTTTTGTAGAGTCCACTTCTTTTATGCACTTAATGTCTTTTTATTAACTAGTAGTCGAGTACGTGCAAAATTATGATAGCTATTATTTTTTTGAATTCATATTTATTTTTTGTTTATATTTGATTCGAATATATGACTTTCATCTTTTCCTAACCTTATTTTGAAAATTGATAAATAAAAGAGTAGTCTTAAGACATTGATGATGAGATTTTGGTATTCTCTATTTTTATTCTTTTGTTTTTGACAAATGTATGTTGCTATTGGTTCATTTTCCTCATCATCAGACATGACATTGTCAAAAAAATTGGGATTACATTCCTACAAATGAAATTAAAAATAACACGATTATCATAAAATTGGAGATATTTATTTTTCGGGTGCCACTATCCATCCAATCTTTAGTTCCTACTCCCTTTAATGACAATAACAACAATTAATTTAATTGAGGTAGTAAATTAGGAAATAAGCAGCGTTTATAAGATACTACTTTTTGAGGTTAGAGTTATTATGCATGCGCAAGAATATCATGCACAAGGATATCAAGATAATTTTATGGTTAGGCAAATGACTTTTATTTTCATAGCATGTCCATACATTTGGTATTATATATATGATATATTTTCTCTTTTATTTTGTTATTATAATGAAGGTATTGAAAAATTACGTACTACTATATTGTTGGAGATCAATAAGCTATTTGGCTTCATTTATTACGCCCATTACACAATCGTTGTAACACCATTTAGTAGTTTAGTGAATGTGATTACATAAACGTAACATTCAACCATAGTAATTGTAATTACTAGTCAAGTTCTCATAATACCAAGTGCTGTATTGATGATTCTACGATAATCGCTATAATAATAATAATAATAATGGTCAATTATATTATTATATGACTGCTTATTATCGAGCCCGTATGCCACACATATACAAATGGGACGTTAAATTATATTTCATGTATGAAATTAAACTATATTGAGAATTGAGAAATTGATTTGTAATCAATAGGGATTCTCAATCGAGTAATTTACACTACACGTGTAAAATATTAATTGGATGAACTCGAATTAATTAACTTGTTAGTTTAATTATTTAAATAGTTAGTTGAGCTTGTTAGTAACTCGTTAGTGTATTTTTACTTAACGAGTTAGTTTAAATTAAACGATCCGGCTCATTAACTATTCTATGACTTTTTAAAGTTTATTGTAGAAACTTATATAAAGGGGATGTATTAGGTTTTCATCACATGAAAAATCTAATCACCACCTCCATATTTTCGGCCCTCCCTCCATTGGAGTAGCCGATTTCTTCAAGTGTAGAACTTGAAAGTTCTACTTTGATTTATTCGTCCAATTCCCTACATGTTCTAGCAGACTCAAATATAGGATTCAACCCCTCCCTTACATGATCAATCGAGTGCATTACCTATCAAGTGGTGTTACACAAATTGGAATTCAAAGGAGGCTTCGAGAGAGAACTTGTTGGTGATTTATTCCGCGTACGTCAGAAATTTAATATTTATATTGTATTATATATTTTAGATTTGATATTATAACAATTAATCTGATCCTGTTATGAATATTTGAATAAGTTTATTCAAGTTATATCATAGAAATTTCATAAGTGGTATCCGAGCAAGTTTAATTTGTTTAATTTCAATCTAGTATTTTATAGGAGCAAGTTTAATTTGTTTAATTTCTTCGCGGTATTTTCAAAGGAATTTATGAATTTATACCAAATTTTATGCTTTTATATTTATCTATAAATATATATATTGTGAAATTTATGTCATGTAGTTTTCTGAATGTGTTCATATGTTCAAGTACATCAAAATTGTTATTTTGGTGTTTTGATATTTTGTTTAATATTCTACCTATTTTAAAATGGTTTACAATTATTTTAATTAGTTAATTAAAATTTAATTATATTTAAAAAGGCTTAAACTCAAAATTTAGAACTAATTTTTGTCTCAGAAAATCTTTAATGGTACGTAGAAGCCTGCAGAGAAAATTTAGATTTTTTGATCTTTCTTAATTATTTATTATGAATTTCAAAATAATATTATTTTAATAATAAATTACAATAAATTCTCGTAACATATTTTTCAAAAACTCTAATTTTTTTAATTTTCAAATATTATGAAAAGGTTTATTGAGAAAATCCAAATTTTGGGAGTAGTTTAACGCCTAAAAACGCTTTTAGTTTACGTGTCATTTTAGTCAAGTTAAGAATAAACGTATCAGCCGCGAGACATCAAGATGGCGGCTCACCAGACAATATTTAAAACGGAAGCCTGCTAAGAATATGACTATGTTTTGTAATAGATGAAATAGCCCTTATGTTAGTATTACACTTTGTAAAGTGTCAGAATAAGTCTATTTATTTTAGGGTCATAGCTTATATCTCACGAATGTGTATTATTTATTTTTTATTTTTCATGATGTGCATATTACTTTGAGTATGTGCATATACATGTTAAATAATAATCAAAATAATATTAGTCCCACCATTAAATTTAAGTGTATCAAGCCAATTTAGTTGTAACTTATCACGGCTACCGTAAGCACACCGCCACGGGCATTTGCTGCTGCGATATATGACAACGGATCATGTCAGTGATTACGAATGCTGGGGCTTTCGATGATTATTCCAAAGTAACATATTGGCTTAATTGCAGCTTAACCGGTGTATTTCCACTACCGCCAGGGCTCGGTGATACACCGTAAAGACCCCTCGTTAGGGAGCGCAATGACCCAAGAGCTGTCGGTACATAATTGGATTAGTTAATCTACCGCTGTATTGGGATTCAAAATGTATGCGTGTTACCGCTGGATTCCACAGCCGATTCGACAATTGTATATTTTGTGAGATTTGAAGTACGGGTATAATATTTATAATTTATTTAGGTTGCCAATGTTTCTTTAACTGCACTATCTATGACCGCATATTTCCTTTTATGATTACTGCGACTAAATTTTAATTGCTTTATTCACTCATTAATTGGGAGCAATACGTAACTCCTGAACGTAGCGGTACTGA
>JADFUC010000157.1:0-141722 GCA_019722365.1 Lithospermum erythrorhizon | reverse complement strand
AGTTACGTATTGCTCGGCCGGGTTCTCATGATAATACCAAGGATTATGACATCGCTAGATCTCATGCATAATCAAGTATTATAATAATAATGGTCAATTTTATTATTATACTTGCTAAGTTATTATCTCGAGCCTAGAAGGTCACACACATACAATCGATGTTGAATTATATTTCATGCCTCGAAATTAAATAGTATTTGCTAAATTGAGAGTAGTTTGTAATAAATGAATATTCTCACTGGAAATTTTTACATTAATAATGTAAAATATAAATTGAATAATCCCGACCACTAACTAGTCGCTTTAATTAATTAAATAGCTTATTTGAGCTTGTTAGTAACTTGTTAGTTCCTTATTAATAATCTTGTTAGTGCTTAATTTATTTAACGAAAGTTAATTAAATTAAACAAGTCGCAATTAGCTTAACTGTCAGCTATCGTGTTCATTGAAGAGCATATAAGTACATGGGGATTTATTAGGTTTTCATATGACAATCAAAACCAAACCCCGAGCCTCCAGAATTCGCACTTCACCCGCCTGCTGAGGAAGCTCTAAAATTTTATCAAGAAAACTTGAAAGCCTGTTTGATTATTTCATCCACCTCTCGATTGTTCTAAAGAGACACAAGTATTGGATTCATCCTCTCTCGTGGACTAACCAGTCATTTCTATCGTGGAAGGCAGATATTGGAATTCAAAGGAGGCTTCATGAAAGATTGTCGGTGATTGTAAATTCCGCTGCATTGTAAGTACTCTTATTTCATATTGAATTATATGTTGTGGATCTGACATTTTAACAATTAAATCTGATCCTGATATGGTTATTTGAATAAGTTTATTCAAGTTATATCATAGAAATCCCTTCAAACCCATCCAAAGAGGGGTGCACTCTGCACTCGCTTCTTATATCTTGTTAGCCACCGGAGAATCTCTAAAAGGGTCCCGGTCCTCAAGAAATCCAAGACGTCCTGATACCAAGTTGACGGTGAACGCCTAACTCTCCGGCATCTTTGCTCATCACCTCCTTCGTCCGGAAGGCTTCCTCTTCTACCCATTCCACCACACTGTGGCCCCCCGGAAGCGTTTTCTCTCGTATCCGGCCATGGCAACCTAATGATTCCTTTATCTGGGAACATGCTCCATGTGACAAGATTGAAAACGATTGGCCGATTTCTCTCGACCCTTCGTTGGTATCCTACCAACCTTTTCTTGGTCTAGTC
This sequence comes from Lithospermum erythrorhizon, assembly GCA_019722365.1. Lineage (NCBI taxonomy): Eukaryota > Viridiplantae > Streptophyta > Magnoliopsida > Boraginales > Boraginaceae > Lithospermum > Lithospermum erythrorhizon. The sequence continues at coordinate 140,503 of JADFUC010000157.1, read as the reverse complement.
AATCTTAAAATCACCCTTCGTGATGACCCACCAAAGAATCGAGAATCCGTCTCAGATATGTATGTAAGTTTCGCCTAATGGCATTTTAACGTTGAAATCCATCGGGCAAGCTGCCTATACTTGCCTTCATTATTCATGGCTATGAAGGCAAACCATAGAACATACTCGATCTTATTGCCCTCGGGGTGTTGGAAAATATGCAACAGTTCATATTTAAAACCATAAACAAATGCAACCAAGATCGAATAAATGTATATAATCGAATTACAATATAAAATACATATATACATATATGTGTATAAATCGAGTACTTACAACGCAGCGAAATTCACCAACTATTCTCTCATGAAGCCTCCTTTGAATTCCTTAGCTTTTAGCACCACAAAAGGTAGATGCCTCCAATTAGTCCACACGAGGAGCGGTTGAACCATGCGATTGGACTTGCTAGAATCACGAGACTACCAGAACAAATTGAAGCCAAAAGCTTCGAATTGAATGGCTATGGAAGAGGGGAGGGGGGCGGTGGCTTTGGGAGAGGAGGAAGATGAAATGTCTTAGGATTTTTTCATCTTGCGCTTTCTCTTATATCGCTTCTTCCTTTTTTAAACCGGCTAATAGCTCGACTGCTAACCAACGAGCCAACTCGCTAAAACTCGTTAACTAACCGAACGCTAACGAGCGAGTAACTAACAAGTCACTAATGAGCTTCTCCTCGCTAAATCGCCAATTGAACTAGCAAGTTAATTGATTCGATTTCGTCCAATTTTTATTTTTTACATTATCAATGTAAAACTCTATCAGTACCTCTTTGATTTTAATCAATTCTCAATTTAGCACTCACGATTTAATTTCATACATGAAATAAGCATTCAATGCCACTCTATGTGTGTGTGATATTTTGGGCTCGTATAATATTAGTTGTATAATAATATACACCATTAGTATTATTATAATGATTATCCATGGATCTAAGAATCGCATAACCCCCGATATCATCAGGAAGTTCCTATTTATAATTTACAATTACTATTATTGAACACTTAGTTTGAGTAATTTCATTTAGCTAAAACTAGTAAATGAGTCATACAACAATTATCGTGAATGGACATAATTAAAGAAATCAAGATGCACCGATTTCCAACACTCCATTTGTCCTTGGACGACATTACTTTACAATTCTTTTATCCGCGATCTTTAGTCACAAAGCAACTATAAGAAGTGTGTCATGAAACATCCACGACTTCTTTTTACTCGAGTTTAACTAACTCGTGTACTATAGCGTTTCCATAAACCAATCATCCCAAAACTCATTAAGAGTTCGGCATCTACCTCAGATATCAAGGATGGATAAATTCTTTATAATATGTCAACATCTACTAGCTATACTCAATCGTGTTACCTAACATATGTCGTTATGATCCCCCGCTTAAGGCGTGACGCTTGAAATAGTCAAAGCAAAAGAGTTTATATAATATAGATAGTTATATACGTTGTGTCTAAGAATTGCCAAACTTAATGCTTCTAAGAAAAATATTATAGGACACGACATACATATCTTCTATGATTTTGTAGCGGTCAATCCAAATTTCCTCATTATATTACCAACAACCCATAAGATTGATTAGACTTACAAGCTCTTATAATCTAATAGAATTGATCATCAATCATGATCTAATAGAATTGATCATCAATCATGATCTAATAGAATTAATCATCAATCAATCACTATGCTGGTCATCAAATGCTAGTTTCCAAAACCATCAACATTTGACCAGGAAAATGGCTATCTACTATTTCTAGACCAAGAGTCACAACGCCATGTGTCGCTTCTCTAGAAACTATAGACTTGCCTTGGGATTTATTATTTCAACCAACCGTGAAATAATAAATGACTATATGAATGAATTCACGATTCATATAAATGTAGCACAATTAGATTGTAAACAAGAATTACTTTGTTAAATCAATCGCTAACTTATTCCGTAAAAGTAAACGACCGACTCCACCGAACTCAGATACCGCTTTCTTCTTCTAATTCTCATGAAATCAAACCTTGATTTAATCACGGAAGAATATATCAACTTCGAGATGCTTTCTCAAGTCCACAGGTGGATCTTTAAACTTGCATGAATCTCTTAGGCTCTTGTAGACACGCAGTTCTAAGGTACGATTACAATCACGTCCTTAACCAGAAAGCCACTTACAAGTAGTCTTTACATCCATCTGTTCGGTTTCTCAACCATGGAATCAGCGATGGCTAAGATTTTATGGCAGTTAGCCATGTCTCAGGTTATAATCGGGTAGGTTTACAACACAACTAAAGGTGTGTTGAAACACATCTATCTTTTTTAAGTGCATATTCTTTAATAACATTATCAATAATACTAATTGACTGGTAATGTTGTAATACTGAGTTCAAGCTTCTTTAATTTACTCTCCGAGTATACTAGACAGCCCTATTAATGAATTACTTGGATAATAGTGTTCCACATGGGACAGTTCTCCATGACACCATTCTCACATTCAGCCCAAAAGTAAGATCAACAACTCGAGCTTATTTCCCCTCGTAACTATGCTACTCTATACTCTAAAATTATTACAAAGCGTATTCCGAATCCGCATGAATACCTTTAGTAAAATCTCACAATTCCTATTATGGGAATCGGATATGTCATGGTCGTGATGTACAACACATGATCTTGACATGACATACGGTGAGTCATATTACTATGTAATAGATTCCAACCACTCTCAATCATGTGAGGTCCTTAATTGTGGGAACAGACCTCTAATAGAGAGTTGCCTTGCCAATAAGAGAATCTGTCTATCATAAAATTTTAATCTATCATAGATTTTATTCACCTCAAGCTTCATGACTCATTATAGCTTGACAAGAAAATGTCATCTAAGCTTATATTTCGTGACTAATATAGCATATGTCACATATATGCAATTGACTTGCATGTAGATGTACAATACCACTAATATTATACCTTTTAAGGTTGTAATGAATTTCTTTAGTACTCAATGTACAAGACATTATGTGCAGTTGTGCTCCCACTAACCTTTAAGGAACTCAAGGTTTACCTTCACTTCGAATTTCGATTTAAATCAAAATATCAAGATAAGGATTTTACGCCCATTATACTTGTAAATCTACTCAGCCCTAGGTCGGCCGCCCCAAGCTGGGGACCATCATCAACTCCGAACACCGTGAGTCACCAATCGATGGATGACAACCTAAAAAGACTTCAATTTATAATAATAATAATAATATACTCCAATCGACGGACGACACAACCTAAAAAGACTTCAATTGATAATAATAATAATAATATACTTCAATCCGCAGAATCCAAGTTAGTAATGCAATCGCTAAAATACATCATCCAAACATATAATCATACCTCAAAGCCTGAATAATACAACCAATCATCATAACGACATAATCTTCAAAACACATCATAGTAATAGTATGGTCTAACATGACTCCTCAAAAATAAAATATCACATATGTTTTGAGGACACGACAAAAGGAATCAATATTTAAGTTGATTGTTGAGGACTTCGTAGCCACCACCGACTCATCTACGCCCATCTTATCCGGAAGAACTCGGCTCCACGCCGCCTACTCAACTCCGGTACTAATCACAACCTCGGCATTTAAACGCCACCCATACTCGAAAGGGGTAAGTCATAAACTTAGTGAATACAAATACCACGAATGGTATCCAAATCTATACTATATATAATGTGCAAGGGGTGGATTGGTAGCTACTCAAGTGAAGTCAAATTAATGTAATTCTATTTTACCTCCGATGAAAAAATGTGTTTGTTTTTATTTACAATAACTTCCACATGATGTCAGAATCACTAACATGATAACTTATCCATAATAATAAATGTTAATATGCAGAAAAAATGTATGTTAATTTATTTGTTTCTTATGAGTATTAGATTTATTTATGATTTCACTGAATGGGATGACGATTATTGTAAAATCGATATTGCATTTGTTGTCGAAACTTCACCGCTTCGTCGTAATCAATAAGCTCCTTATCCTAAACCTTCATCTGACTCTTCTTATTCAAACGTCAAAATACTAATACATGTTACATAATTTGAATATTTTTCACCAATTATGAAAAATTATACTATAAAATAATGAATAATTCTGGTAATGTGCTAGACTGCGGCAGATACAACTAGTATATAATCACACACTTATATATGTATACGTATAATCAATAGTATAAGTAAAAAGTGTACCAACAATTTCATAGTCAAATATTTACTCAAGCAAAATAACATAATCATAAAAAGAATCCTCCAAAACACAATCACCCCAAACATCCATCTGCATATCACATCCTCCCGTGCATACAAGCCAACGGGGCAACCCATCAATATGCAGATCACATCATCTACCAACATATATATACATCACAACCTCCCGACCGCAACCCACCAATATGCATATCACAACCTCCCGAACATCGGGGCAACCCATCAATATGCATATCACATCCTCCCGATCGAGGCAACCCATCAATGTATATATATCATAGTCTCACTCCACCCAAATCAACCTGCAAAAGAATACACACACAAACAACAAACAATACACAGCCACACGCAACACAATCACACACCACGATCATAATAATCACAAACAGCTACAACAATAACATAACATCAATCTCTGTGGCTCAATATACAAACCAATATAATCCCCTGTCAACACATACCAAAATATATAAACATAATATATATGAAAGATTACCCACGTGAGATTGGTACTCACGTGACGTGAGATTTGTACTCACCTCGAGCAAAAGAAAACTCTACCTGTATTCAACTAGTTAGTCCAAGCACCTGGTCCTTGCTCAACTCCTATTCCAAACGATTTCATGTTAACATCTCGTCAATTATGCTTTTACTCCTAATACATTTTATGATCTACTTTTGTTTACTTTATATTTGACCATCCCTAAACAACCCAAAACATTATCCCCAAGAATTATCAGATATCTCCTAAAATTAAATCCTTATTTCAACTAATATTGTTTTTGAGAATTCACCCATTTTTCTTTATAAATAACATAAATATCAAATCATTTCCATCAATCTCCATATATCTTTCTTAACACAAAATATAGCTACAAGACTATATTGCAAAAATAATTTCTTCAATAAAAATCAATTTTTCATCATTTAAACAAAAATTAGTCATTTTAACAACTTACAAATCAAAATAAATAGTTAAACCCTTTAAAAATAAACCAAATTTGGTATGTAGCTTAAATAAAACTTCAAAATTATCGAAACATAATCAATTTTATTTTTCAAACTCCAATTCATCTAATTTTGATTCAAAAATTCATTTTAGTAATTAAATCACCAAAAATAGAAAACAAATTCAAATCACTCGAAAATTGGGCCGAGATACTTCCTATACAGTAATAAATCCCTAGATGTAATATTTTCATTTTTCACAAACGTATTGCGAACACATTTTTAATTCTATTTTATTGCGAACACATTTTTAATTCTACCACATTTTTATTGCGAACACATTTTTAATTCTAACATCGAATCAGACAACCAACCGACCGATTTGTCAGATTTTCAGCTACTAACTTCAAATTTTTAATTTCAATTTCGAAATACTCTACCGGAAAGCAACTAGAATACTATTAGCATAATATTAGTAATGAACAAATTATTTCATTATCAGATCTCTGCTGCAACTTGGATACTGACAATACAATCGATTTCCTTTTTATTCTCGTTTGAGATGTGAACTTCCAAAACAATGTCAAGCATCCATCATCACTGATCATTACTTAGGAACATTCTTTGGATCACTCACTTAAACACACATGTTACAACACGTGGGTAATAAGGAAAAATTTGAAATAGACATGGGCATAGTCAACCAATGAATACATTCAACTTGGTCGAAACCAAATGTTTGTTTCGTTTATGACTTACATGTTCATTTAGTGGAATTACACTTTTTACTTCTCATGAATCACCATATAGGAGGTAAATAGAGTGAATTATATAATTTAATTCATGTATTCCTAATTCTATTTACCTGCATTTACCTTAAGCCATCTATTGTGAGTATATAGTTGATTCATATCATGTGTCTTCTTTGCATTAGGCATAGTAAATGCACTGTAAATTGTCGTATAATGCTCGTGATACAAATCAAGCGGTTCCAACACTGCATTTGTGTCTCCTATGAGCCACTTGAATGTACCAAGTCATATATTTAATTCCACTCTTTTATACTCATACTTAAGATAATATACATACAATAAATTGTTATTATATAGTAGATGGAAAATACCAAATTAGCTTTCCCAAGGCACACGGCATAGTCTCAAACGTTAGACCCCATGTTAATTATGTCTACTTATCCAATTAAATTATTAAGGTATAGTTTTCTTTTGATCACATCTTAAGGCGATCCGTCCTTTTTCCTCTTTCGCTATAAGTAAGGCGTGGTCCGAGTCCGAGAAAACAATTCCTCTCTTTATGTTTAGGGTCCTCTACTAAGCACAATTAAACTGTGCTAGCGATATTTTAAGACGTATTAAACAAAAGCAAAAAGAAACGCCTACGAACACTAACTTGTCCATTCGAGACATTTCAAAGTTTGTTTGTCAAACATAACTCTTGAGTTGTCTCACAGTTGAGTATGAATAAATTTAATTTAAAGGTAGGTACAACAACTTTCAATATATGAATTTATTCCATTCATTGTATTTCAACTACATTGAACACAATTTTACTAGACACTAACCAGCTTATTACCTCTAAGGTAGAATGAAAAATTTCTTTTACAAAAATTGAAAGATTTGATCCATTGTGGTTTTAACTTCATTAAACTCAATTTCTATACTTACGATATCTAGCAAGGATGCATTTAAGATCAAAAATGATGCCTCATTCTCGATAATAAGCATTACTTGTAGTCGATGATACTTAACTCAACTTAATAGTATTTAGTATATGGTCCTCCCCATACTTATCAATTTTGACGTATCATTCAATAACTTATATCCAAGATCGACTCGCATTGAAAGCATACAAGTTTAACCAAGATTAACGAACCTCCCACTAAGTCTAGTAAGAGTTGACTTAATTTATCTTTGCAAGATTAAACTCAAGTTCGAATAAATGTGCAAATTCAATGTACAATCATAAAAGGAAATATGAAATCATAGATAAGATGCTCAAAAACATCTAACATATCACATATAATTATAAATATTATATCCTGTGATTTCAAATCTCACAAAATGTACAAGCAGATTCAAACTATCAGGGTTGGAATCCAAACGGCAACATCAAGATATTTTGAACTCCCATCACAACGGGTAGATTAATCCAATCAATCAGGTAAATTACGACACAACTTCGTCACTAACACTCCTACGTGGTGTTACCTCGACAATGTATCACCAAGCCCACAACGTTAGTGGAAATTACCGGTTAAGCTACCAATTAAACCAATAATGCTAGTTTGAATGATCATCTAAAAGCGCACAACGTTAAGGGAAATAACTTCAACGTGATCCACGCGCACCCGGCCACGACACCCGCATTATTACCCGCCATCACAGTTGTGCCCAGTAGTCGTTGATAAGTTGCACAACTTTAAAATTGGTTTGATACATCGTTAAATTTTAGTGGTGAAATTAATATTATTTGTTATTATTTAACATGATATATATCACATACTCAAGTAATATGCACAACATGAACATAAGACAAACAATACACATTCGGGACATATATGATATGAACTCTAAAATAAAATGCACCTATTACAATACTTTACTAGTGTGTAATACTAACATAACGCTCTATTTCAAAGATTTTACAAAATGCGCCTTGTATTTTTTAACTTCCTGAAACTTCCAAGTTTGCCAAATGTCGTCTGGTGAAGCGCCATCTTCAATGCCTCCACAACAATACATGTATTTACTAACCCAACTAAGACAGCACGCAGGCTTGTGGGTAAAATAAAGTAAATAAATAGAATAAATACGATTTCATTTATCAAGCATTAAATTTTAATAAACTGGCCCGCATACCGTGATTTCAACAAAATACAAAACTAGGTCATATCAATATATCCCCTTTCCATTTCCATTACAATGTATGATGCAATAATTAAATCACATAAACTATGCATTTAATAAATACATTAAATGGTATGGAATAAATGACTCGTAAAAGTCATAAAGCATTATTAATGCAATTAAGTGTGAATGCAATACGTATGTAATACCCGACCCAAAAATGTGCGTGTGTGATGTTTGATATGATTTGATCGGGTACTACCATACCACCAAGATGTACCTTTTTTCGGAATCTCATCTCGTAGTGAACTCCAATGCTGTCAGGCTCTCGACTGGGGTAATTGACGGGCGAATCTAATCGAAAGTTTCTTTAAAGACGCGAAATGGGGAACAAAAACGCCACAGCACTGCATGGCTAGTGAGGCCACCATCAATCTAATAACGCACCAAATCCGGTGCGCCGGCCGGGCGTTAAATTCAGATCGAAAGTTCGGCCCCGGAATCGTTGGATCTGCCATGCACAAGAAAGTCATGACACCTCTTGAGCGCCGCAGTGAGCCACCTCTGTAATCTCACACGGACGGTAATGTCCTCGATGTGGTTGCGGCTCAACGCAGACGCGGAGTATTTAAGTGGGGAGGTTGTAATAATCCAGCATTAAACGTGTACGCGCTGCGCGCTGCGCGCGCGCGACATGTTCGATGGCATCCGATTGGTGCTACTATACCACCGCACGCATCTTCTTCGAAAGTTCTCATCTTATGCTAACCTATCGTTAAGCGTTTGACCTCGCAATTTGGGACGGCGACCCAATCGGGAAGTTTAGCGAAAGACGCGAGCGAGACAAAACGGCCGGAAAGCACTGCGGTGGTTTCAGGAGGCCGCCAATCAGCTCCAATAACGCACCGGCCCGGCGCCGGGATCAAGGCATAAAGATGTCAAATAAATATGCATCTAATACATAATAAAAAATACACTAATATGCACAACAAGCAATCAATATATAATAAAATGTACTTAATATGCAATAAACACTAATTACGAGGTTGAGACAATTACTCTCAATTAAATTCAAATTTTAAATATATGATTGACAATCATATAAATAGTTTTCCATTTTGATTTTACAAATCAAAATAAATCACATGAATATACAATTTAAATGATTGGAATTTAAATTCAAATTTGAATCTCATAATTAAATTCATGAAATATATGCAATTAAATACATTAATTAACATATATTTTGTGTCCAATAGTTATTACAATAACTATTTCATATATACAATAAGACAATAATTATTACAATAATTATTTCATATAAATATAATAAGATAAAACTTGCAAGTAATTATCTACATATATTTATAGTTTTAACTAGATGTCGTTACCATGATTCTATATTATAAAAGTGTGAGTATGTTTCTTCCTTTTCACATGATTTCTCAAATATTATATTATCCTTTATTATAATATTTTCTATTAGTTGAAAATATGTTTCTAATATTATAAAAAGGCTCCTATAACAATTCAATAATTAATAAGACATAAATTTTTCATAACAATTCAAACATTATCTACTCTCTAATAATACGCTAATAGCTTTTACCACTTTCATATGTATGCTAATTATCATATATTCATTATCAACATCTTTGTCGAATTATATAAAAATTACTCAACATCTTCACCAACAGATCAAATTGTTCGATATAATACTACACTTTCATACATAATTACCATTTATTCATTATCAACATCTTTGTTGAATTGTATAAAAAATACACAACATTTTCACCAACAGATAAAAGTCTTCTATATAATATTGTCTTTGATTTTTTTTAATTTTATCATAACAATAAGTAAATTCCATTTTAGTTCAATGAATTAGTCTACTCACACTAAAATTTTATGTATGATAATTATCCAATTAAGAATTAAAATGTAATTTTTCTAATCCAAAAATATTCTATTAACTAATATATATATAAATTATTATGTGATATTTGTATTACATTTAACTATATATCTAACAATCGATATAAAATGTCAAGATACATATCTAATACTCCCACCATCAACAATAGATTGTCAAACTTTTAATTTGGATGTTTCACAAATTAAATATTAAATTTAAATATTTTTATTATGTTGTATAATATTTGGTGAAAATTATCAAATACTTCGTAATAATATTTTCAATGTACTTTAATATTGACATGAAATTTTGTTGAAATCATAATTATGTTTATCTATGAAGGCGTAAGAGTTTGTCAATTTTGAGCACTTAAATCAAGCATGACAATCATTTGATATGGAGGAAGTAATGTATTATGATATTTTATTCGTAAGTTTACTTTTTTTATATTATAATAAAATATATTTATCTATAAACTATGTGAGGCAATAATTAATTAGAGTTGAATTTAATATATGAAAGAAAAATTAAAAAAAAAATCAATTTTCACTATTTAATATTGATTAATAAACAAAATAAGAGTATATTATCATAAAGCCACTCTATATGAAATATAATTCATCGATATTATGGTATTAAAAATACATGCACGAGTATATATACTCTATATGAAATATAATTAATCGATATCATGGTCTTAAGAATACATCCATGAGTATGTATATTATAGGTATAAAATTCACTTCATTGATGAACATTCGAATGCATAAATCGACATCATCAGAATAACCCGTTATTTAAAAAAAAAATTCCTGGCCGGGCGGTGGGACCCGGGAATAGTATAATTTTTTTCGATGATAATATTATTTCATAAAATTTTTTAGCCGAATTTCATTTATAATTTAGTAGTTGGTTATGGAAGAATTTTTATCTTTGAAATCGGGTTCGTAACATTTGGCAATGATGTTTAATTAAATAAAACCTAACGACTCGAAGTTTTTTTTTAATATCTATTCATACATATCCTCCACATCATCATCATCATCACAACTTCATCTTCTTTCCTCATTTTGGCCGAACAAGCCCTCCCCCTTAAAAAAAAATTTCATTTTTCCATTTCTCTCTCGATTGTCGCCAAATCAGCATCGGTCAGAATATTGTTCTCCTCATCATTCTCTTCGAGTAGAGGTAAGAAATTTCAAGTCTTTCGAGATATTTCTTGGGTTTTGAGATAGTTGACTTTTACATAATTGAATTTTGTGATAAATCTTAGTTGGTTATGGGTTCTGTGACGTATATAAGTGATGAATTCGTGATTGCTCGCTTGAGGACGTATGTCGAAGTTGACTTTTCTAGGTTTCGCTGACTTTTGAGGTGATATTTTCATAAGACTTTAAATGTGTAGGAGTTTAATTGGGACCTTATTATAGCTATTGTGATGTTAAATCTAAGTGATTTAAAATTCATTAAAGGCGCTAAAGTTGAAAAGTAATATTTTCAAGTTGAAATATAATTGATATTTTGAGTATAGATTGTTAATTAGGGGACTCACATTAACTAATGACATATAAGTTAATTTGTAATGATAAAATGATATAAGATGTGAATTTTAGCGGGCGACGATTTGGTTGTGTCCGATGAGCTTATAATTCGATAGTTTGCCCGCGTTAGACCGCTTAGAAATCGCTCCGATGAGAGTTGGTAATGCTTAATTTGTAAACGTAATTTCTGGTATTAGTTCCCGAGTACACTTTCTCGGTGTTCTAGGCCTCGATCATGGAAGTGGGCATGCCCGTGATCGCTCTTCGTGAGGACTTTTGGTATAGCTAGTAGAGGCGCAGTACTTATCTCACGCGGTATTACCTTATGTACTTTTTTTTAAATGGTGTGTACTGGCCCTTGTATTATAATTATGTAAAGTGGTGTATGTATGTCTTTGTAATATAATTATGTGTGAATGGTGTATATGTCCTCGTGATGGGCGATTACGGGGGAATGGTATACATGTAATGGTTGTACGATTATGTGTGAGCCTAATATGACATGTGACTTATTCCCCAAAGATTAAGGCCGGGTTTCCGAGGTAAGCCGATGGCCCGAACTCCCAACTTATATTTCTCAGATATGTGGCCTCGACGGCACTTCAGGGTATTTATGTGGCTTTGTCGGCACTTGTGGTATTGTGTGGCCTTGACTCAAGACTTGTGTATTTATGTATCTTTGCCTCAAGACTTGTGGTATTTATGTGGCTTGCCTGGCATCAGGGTATTTATGTGGCCTTCAGTGTTGTGATTGATTTACCATTGTGTGATTGTGATTAGTCAGATAAGCTGCTATTGTTTGGAAGTAAAGTAGTTGGTTATCGAGAGGTGTTCATGGAGTTAAGTGTATGATTTTGAGGTGACTTCAGTATTAGGATACGACCTTTGCTAGCTGGGACTATCGGGATTAGGCGACTTTCCTTCCTTTGCAAGGATATGTGACGCTGGCCCTATACTACTATGAAGTGGGCGGTATATGACTTTCTTAACGCTTTGTCGCTGCATTGTACGAGGTGGCCCTATAATGCCAGATAGCGGTTTGGCCCTATACTACTGCAAGATAAATAACGCTGTATGATTCTCTTTGATCGCTTTTGCCGTGTGCATTTGCCGAGGTGGCCCTATACTACTGCAGATAGCGCGTGCGGTATGATTCTCTTTGATCGCTTTTGGCTTGTGCATTGTCGAGGCAAGTGACCCTATACTACTTTAGAGGCCACAAGGGGTTTGGCCCTATACTCACAGATAAATACATGGATTGGCCCTATACTACTGTGATAGCGCAAGCGGTATGACTCTCTTTGATTACTTTGTCGTGTATTGTCGATGTGGCCCCATACTACGTATAGCGTATGTGTGCCTTATACTTTGTGTATAAGTGCGCGCCTTTATACTTTGTGTATAAGGCGCGCGCTTTATACTTTGTGTATAAGGTGTGTTTTGGCCTTATACCGCGGTATAAGTGCGAGGTGATTGTTGATTTGTCCATTCCCGCAGTAGACGGATTGAGTATATGCGCATTAGAGGATGGTATACTGGTGGGATATGAGATGCGAGGTTCGATGAAAGAGAGTTTTTAGCCGTTGGGTTGAAGCCAGGATTTCATTTGGGCGACAAGGCAGTTTATCGGAACCTCTATTATATATTCATGTGTTATGTCCTGAGACTTCATGTGGTGGAAATTATGTTGTATGAATTTATCCGATAATCCTTCGTATACATGTATTTTATTCATATTTACTCACGATGACTATTATTCCTAATCTTGTTACAAGCAAGAATGCTTTCACAGGTTATACTTCATTTTTTAAGCTGCCACTTTGTCGGCAATCATTTTCTTCTCGTGATATCAGATTTATTTTCACCTCAGCCTTACTCTAAGATTATCGTCTTTTGTCAGATATGTTCTATATATCTTAAGTGGCTAATGGACGAGATACTCGAACGAGAAATACAGAGTGTAAAATTATAAACCGAAGTTTATGCTAATCTGTCGATGATGTTGATGATATTTTATATATATGGTGGAAAACTGATTCAAATGTGCTAGAATATAAGTTATGATCTAACCACGACGCTGATACCATTGAGGTAAATAAGTTTCGTGATACTAAATGGAAAATCGGGAAGATAGCAACTGCATTTCTAGGTTATCCGGATTCAAGATATATTACCTACCATATTAAGAAATGCATATATTTAAAGGGTCTTCAGAACATTAGTTGTCATGTGAGTGAGTATGATTGTAAAACGGGGAGTAAGATTTTAAAGTGAACTAAAGATACTATCGAGTTGTATATGTACGAAGTTACAGAGGTTAAGATATATGTTATTATTGTGTGTTTGAGGTGTATATTATATTGGGAATTAAATATACTTCTAAAGATAATGTATGCAGAAATACCTCTTGTAATTGCTGCATCATGAGTGTTTTGTCGACGAAGGTGGGTTATTGGTGTTAGTTAGAAAGCCAATAAGGAAAGTTTTATTTTGTGGCGAAAACCTATAAAAATAATACTTTGGGGTATACAGTCTTTAATAGGTGAGAAATCTAAACTACTCTTATTCGTATGATCATGTAGTTAACTTCTCGTGCTATTTATTTTCACTGCTTAGCCGACTCTCTATTTCTTTATGGGCGGGTCATGCCTAGGGTTGTTGCGGATGACCATATGCATTGGTTTAGGCCGCACTGCCAAGACGGCGACGGTGGTCAAGACCTCAACAAATATACTTTTATCTTCTTGAAGTTTCACAGATATAATTTTATTGACTCGAGTTGTATAACAAATTGTTTGATGTGTATTTATTATGATTTTCAATGTTGTTGTAATTATTGGTTAGTTCACCCGACGGACGAAGTTATATTGTTTTATTTATGATGCAAGTTAAGTCATTTTTATCATATTCATTCGCCGCGACTCGATAATACAAAGGCGACGGTCCCAACCTCAAATACCACCGGGCGGTCGCTATAATTTTGGTATCGTGAGCCTACGCTTATGTTTTCGTGTCTCAGGTGGTTATGTGCCCAGGTTCAAAGCTATAAGCGTGTCAGCAGGCGTAGTCATCGTTTGAGTTCATTTCTTTTCCGAATCCGCTTGGACCGCTGAGACGCCTACTTGAAGATTTCGCTGACTCGGCATTTAGGTCTTAACAGACTACTTTACCTTCGTGTTTTTGTGGTGCTATTTGGATTAAGACGTGTTATATTAGGAGATATGTGAAATGAATTGGGTAATATGACGCATTGCCGAAGTTATGTATTTGCTGAGATGGGTACTGGCATATATGGAGATCGGTACGATGAGTATATATATGTGAGGGGTTATATTGGAACAATACATGTAATGGTTTAGAATATGATGCAAAGCGTATCTGAAATATTAGAGATATTTGGGTGATCTATATATTTTCGGGGAAATGTCTTAATAATAGTTGATGCAAGTAGTACAAATAAGCATGAGATTTTATGGCGAAATTAATTAAGGATAAGGGTGATAATTAATATGCGATATACCGAGGTGGAGTTGTAAGGAATAATAACGGGTTATAAGTAAAGGTTACCGGGTTAATTAAGATCTCGTGGATTATAAGGAAGTGTGAAATGTGGGTTTGATCGAAATGATAAATAAGTTAGGGTGAATACAAATCGAGACCGAATAAGCAAAAAGAGTTTGAGTTATCTGCTAATAATGTTTAAGTAAGAGTTTGGTGTTTGAGTAGAGTGCATCTTTGATGCAAGAATGATCATTCTTGTGATGTAAACTCTAGGTTGAAACCTTTCGGGAGATGGAATACGGATGAATATGTTCGAGGATTTAAGGAAGAGACCGAATTATACCGGGAAGTACGAGAGGAATTCACCGGTGTTAAATTTGAAGTTGTTGATAAGTTGGGGCAATTGTGTGAATTCTAAGTGGTAATAAAAGGTTAGTGGAGGAGGATTTCCGTGACATTTAGTCATGGGATTAGAAATTGATCGTGGTGTAAGAGGTTGATCTTTAAAATAATTAAGAATTTCCTCTTGGATACTTGGTAATTGGGATTTATCACTCGGTTGTTACCTTTATCTATGTTGAGTGAAGTATATGGTAATTGATTGCATCGTATCCGCGTAATAAACTTATCCGTGGCTTAATAAGCTTAAATCAGCGAAACGCCGACTCTGAATCCAAGTGGTCAGGTTTGGAGGTATTCTCGGGCTATTTATTTTGTGGTATTCATGTTTAAATTTGTATATGATCGGGTGTGTTCAATTGAGTATATTTGTGTTATGGACGATTCAGAATATATTTTACGAATATTTCCTATATGAAATTGTTGTATCGCAGTATTGCGGATGCTACGCCGAGATTGTTGCAGTATGATTGATATGTACGTGTGGATTTGTGAATCGCTTTGATTTGAGGATATCGAGATGAGGTGGGGTGTTCAAGGGTGAGCTCGCCGAAAAGGATGAATTGTTATACATAATGTTAGCGTTTATCTGTAGTTATTTTATAGTAGTTGTAGTACCTAACGTGGGGCGTGAAATTTTGCTGCTTACTCGCTTAATTGTGATACGGAGTAGTATGGAAGCACACAAATTATGAGTGGACAAGACGTATCGGGCTATGAATTTTAATTTGAGTGGTATTTTGGAGGCAATTGAGGATGTTTATAATACTAAGATTGATAATGATAATAACAAGCAGAGCAATAAGATGATAACCGTGGATAGGAAAAAAAATTGGCCGGTTGAATGTGTTATAGTGTAAGAGAGTCAATGCCTTAAGTTATTGACATAAGATATTAGGGGAGCCACATTTATACTATATCGGGGAAATTTGAGTAGGCGACAAGTGTCCCTGACATAGTTGATAAGGCATGTCGAAGGTGCGCTTGAGTTTATCCGACAGATTGTTCTAAGTAAATTTCGAGATCTAAATCTTTTATAAGGTGTAATGTAATAACCCGTTACGCAAAATTAAAAATAAATTTCCGTCGGCGCGGACCCGGAATAGTATAATTTTTTTTCGATGATAATATTATTTCATAAATTTTTGAGCCGAATCTCATTTATAATTTAGTAGTGTTTGCCATGGAAGAATTTTATCTTTGAAATCGGGTTCGTGGAGATTTAAGTACGATAAGCGGAGAATTAACCGAAACCGAACGGGACTCGAGTTTTTTTAATATCTACTCATCCCTATCCTCCACATCATCATCATCCAACTTCATCTTCTTTCCTCATTTTGGCCGAAATTAAGCCCCTCCCCTTAAAAAAAAAAATTTCATTTTTCCATTTCTCTCTTCAATTGTCGCTCAAACTCAAGATCGTCAGAATATTGTTCTCTATCATTCTCTTTCGAAAGTTAAGGTAGCAAATTTCAAGTCTTTCGAGATATTTCTTGGTTTGAGAGATAGTTGACTTGCTGACTTTACATAATTGAATTTTATGATAAATCTTAGTTGGTTGGTGGGTTCTGCAAGTGGACGTATATATGATGAATTCGTGATTTAGAGCTCGCTTTGAGAACAAGTATGTCGAAGTTGACTTTTCTAGGTTTCAAGCTGACTTTTGAGGTGATATTTTCATAAGACTTTAAATGTAGGGAGTTTAATTGGGACCTTATTATATTATCATGACGTTAAATCTAAGTGATTTTAAAATTCACAAAGGCGCTAGGTTGAAAAGTAATATTTTCAAGTTGAAATATAATTGATATTTTGGAGTATAGATTGCTAATTAGGGACCCGCCGATTAACTATTAGAACACATATAAGTTAATTTGTAATGATAAATGATAAGATGGAATTTTTAGCGGCGATCGATTTGGTTGTGTCCGATGAGTTTATAATTCGATAGTTTGCCCGTCATGTTAGACCGCTTAGAAATCGCTCCGATGATAGTTGGTGTTGCTTATTCTAGAACGTAATTTTGGTATTAGTTCCTAAGTACACTTTCCGGTGTTCTTAGGCTCACCGCGAAGCGGCACGCCCGTGATCGCTTTCTCGCGGAGGACTTTTGGTAGGATAGCTAGTGTAGGTGAGTACTTATCTCACGGTATTACCTTATGTACTTTTAAAATGGTGTACCTGCCCTGTATTATAATTATGTGTAAAAGTGGTGCATGTGTCTTTGTAATATAATTATGTGAATGGTGTATATGTCCTATGATATGATTACGGGGAATGGGTATACATGTAATGGTTGTACGATTATGTGAGCCTAATATGATTATGTGACTCTATTCGCAAAGATTGAAGGCCGGTTTCGAGGTAAGTGACGGCTCAACTCCCAACTTATATTTCAGATATGCGGCCTTGACGTACTTCGTGGTATTTTATGTGGCTTTGTCGGCACTTGCGGGTATCGTTGCGGCCTTGACGGCACTTCGTGGTATTTGCGTGGCCTCGGCCGGCACTTCGCGGGTATTTATGGCTTTGTCGGCACTTGTCGATGGCGCGGCCTTCGCTGGCGTGTTGTGATCGATGACATTGCGTGATTTATTAGTCAGAGCCATATTGTCGAAGTAAAGTAGTTGGTTATCGAGAGGTGTTCGATGGAGTTACGTATGATTTTGAGGTGACTTGAGTATTAGGATACGCACCTTATAGTCGACTACTAGGGATTAGGTGACTCTCCTTCTCAGGATATGTGACGCTTATCAGCCCTATACTACGGTATAGCGCCATGTATGACTTTTGATCGCTTGGCCGTGTGCATCAAGCCGGTGGCCCTATACTCACGGTATAGCGCGGCGGCTTGGCCCTATACTACGAGATAAATAAGGCGGTATGATTCTCTTTGATCGCTTTTGGTCGTGTGCATTGTCGAGGTGGCCCTATACTACTAAGATAGCGCAAGCGGTATGATTCTCTTTGACGCTTTGCCGTGCATTGTCGAGGTGGCCCTATACTACGGTATAGCTGCAGGCGGCTTGGCCCTCCCTATACTACGTATAGCTGCAGTATGACTCTCTTTTGATTACTTTGCCGTGTGCATTGTTGATGTGGCCCCTTACTACGGTATAGCGGCGGTGTGCCTTATACTTTGTGTATAAGCGCGTGGCCTTATACTTTGTGTATAAGTGCGTGCCTTTATACTTTGTGTATAAGCGGTGTGCCTTATACTTTGTGTATAAGCTGCTGTTTTGGCCTCATAATGCCAAGATAAGTGCGAGGTGATCGTTGATTTGTCCATTCCTACAGTAGACGGATTGAGTATATAAAGACAGAGTGATGGTATATCAAAGGATAAGGAGAGATGAGGTTCATGACTAGAGTTTTAGTCGTTGTCGAGTCTCTCGTGATTTCATTGGGTGATTGTGTGCTTATTCCAATCTCTATTATATATTCATGTGTTATGTCCGAGACTTCATGGAATTATGTTGTATGACTTTATCCGATAATCCCGTGATACATGTATTTTATTCATATTTGACTACGATGACTATTCCTAATCTTGTTGTTGTAAGCAAGAATGTTGCTTTGATGGTTATATTTCATTTTTTAAGCGTCAAATTTTGTCGGCAACTATTTTCTTCAGATAATGATTTATTTTCGCTTGTAGCCTTACCGGCATTACTGTCTTTTTGGTAGATATGTTATATATATATTAAGTGGCTAATGGATGAGATACCTTTTGAATGAGAACATTAGGGGCAGAAATTATAAACCGAAGTTTATGCTAATCTGTCGATGATGTTGATGATATTTTATATATATGGTGGAAAACTGGATTCAATTGTGCTAGAATATAAGTACTGATCTAACCACGACGCTGATACCATTGAGGTAAATAAGTTCCGTATACTAAATGGAGAATTTGGAAGATAAATCGCACTTAGGTTATCCGATTCAAGATATATTACTCACCATATTAAGAAATGCATATATTTGGAAGGTCTTCTCGAGAACATTAGCTGTCAGGAGGAGTATGATTGTAAAATGGGAGTAAGATTTAAAGCCGAATCCAAAGATAAGTGATTGAGTTGTATATGCATGAGTTATGAGAGGTTAAGATATATGTTAAGTTATTGTGTGTTTGAGGTGTATATTATATTTGGGAATTAGCTATACTGTAAAAGATAATAGATAGAGAAATACTTCGTAATTAAGGTGTACCGTGGAGTGTTGTTGACGAAAAGGGTTATTGGTGTTAGTTAGAAAGCCAATAAGGAAAGTTTATTTTGTGGCGAGTAACCTATAAAATAATACTCTTTGGGGTATATAGTCTCTAAATAGTAAATCTAAATTATTCTTATTCGCATGACGTAGGTTAACTGTATATTGCCTTTTCACTCGCCTTTTAGCCGAATTTCTATTTCTTTATGGGCGGGCTGCTTCATGCCTAGGTTGTTGGGCGGATGACCGATATGCATCGGGCCGAGTAGTCAAGGCATCTGCGAAGCATGGCGATGGTGGTCACACTTTCAAGAGTCATATTATCTTCCTTGAAGTTTCATATATAATTTTTTATTGACTCGAAGTTGTATAACAAATTGTTCGATGTGTATTTATATTATGATTTTCTAATGTCACAGTATCGCTAGTTCACCCGATGACGAGTTGTATTGTTTTATTCGTGATGTAAAACGAGTCATTTTTATTGTTATCCATCGTTATGACTCCGGAGCATTGTGCTGGGCGACGGTCCCAACCTCGTGGGGGCCCACCTGGGCGGGTCGTTACGTATACCCCCCCCAACTTCTATTTGAATAGCTTCTTGTGAACTTTTATAGTAAAGTTGTTATTTATGTCAAAATTTTAAAAGATTCCATATCAACTAATATTAATCACATATACACTATTAAGGTTTAATTTTTTATTAAAAAATTAATTACACAAGATATACTTTTTAAAAAAGGTATGTCATCTTTATTCCATTTATTTACAAATGTACTTCATTTGGAATATTTCAATTGTGAAGTGATGTTTTCTAACAATAAATAAAATAACATAAGGTGCATTTTTATTAAAAGAGAAAAGTGATATTTTCTAACAATAAATAAAATAACATAAGATGCATTCTTTTATTAAACCTTGAAAATGAAGAGTAATATGGTAACAATTTTTTTAAATCTAATATAAAAATTATATTATTAAAAATTATAAGGAATCATATAACTATGAACAAATGAATTATAATATAAATCAAAATTATAATTTATAAATCTATGTAAATAATTAATTAATTTATTTATTATCTCATTTTAAATATAAAGATAAATATAAATACTCTTTACGTATAACGACGCATATTTTACTACTAAGGTACATTTTACTACTAATCAACAAATATACCTGTTTTGAAAATGTCGTTTAGTTTCGAATGGGATCCGAATTTAATCGGACAAGTAAAATCACATATCATACCAGTCAAGTAAATGTTCTTTAAAGATGGTCCGAAATCCAAATGGCCGGCCATCATACCGGAATACCCGGTGTAGTGACCAATTAAAGATTCATTAAGGAGCTTTAATTTCAACAATCAATGAGTTTAATGAGTCGTTAATTAATACGGAGTAAGAGAAACAACTACTCCCTCCGAATTTTTTCACTTATCATTATAAAATTATATACAAATTAGGAAAAAGAAAAAGTAATCAAAATGTATAATGAAAATGTATAATGATAATTAATTAAAATTATAGCATTGGTTGTTTGATAATTTAATAAGAAAAAGTAGTAAAAAAATATATTGACGATGTAAAATGTAATTTTTATATTAAAATGACAAAAAAAAAAATCAAATTTTAAAAGCTAAAATGACAAGTAACTTTATCTGGATGCAGTACTTTAAAATTTAAAGCCCGAAAATTAAGCATTAATATGACATTAATGATAAAAATATTTATCCCAAAAAATAAGTTTATAATAGTTCGTTAGGGAAGGACAATATTAGCCGAAGCACTCTTAATAAACATCAAACATTTCATAATCTCATACTCCATCGATTCTATTTTAATTGTCGTTTGATTTTTTTGAAATTGAACTTTAACCGTTAATTATTAATTATTTCTTATTCTAAAAAATATAAAATTTATATAATTTGATTCGTCTTTTAAAATACTTTTACAATATTAATTTTTTAATTTTTTTGATAGTATAATTAAAGAGTAATTAAAAATTTACATCAATATATGAGAAAATCAATTAAAATGAATTGAAGAATAATCTCATAATCATCTATATTATCCTTTAACTCTACTACAATAGACACATCAATAAGATTTGCAACAGGGACATACACTATAATGTTTGGATATATATTCTCGAACTAGTGGAACAAATTATCCTAAGGAATTACATCTGATCTGTCAGCCATGCATTCGCCATTTCTCCACATCATTTTTAAAGTTTTTTTTTTTCTAAAGCTCCCACTTCTTAAATTGTTGATATGTTCGGTCTATATTGTATTTGAGTTATTCCCTTTCCAAGTGCTAACACATCTTGGACTTGTAGAAGATTTCTTGTCAGATTCTTTGACACCAATTAAACACGCCAGTTTTCGTTTTCAAACACTCCAAACCATTTTATGTTTTTTGCCCACATAATAATTGAACAGTAATTTAATACATATCATCTCCAATAATTTTGTTTAGACAAGATTCTTTCACTTAAAATTCAACAACATATACCCCGCATACATGTTCAACCCATCCTCTCACCATCCACCAAGTGTCTACATGGGTCCACTTTAGAGTTTAAACATGCTCTACTTTTTCAACACCCAACTCTACACGATTCAATAAAAAATTTAAAACAAACCAATACACAAATTAAATACTTCAATTTTTTTGGTGTTTAAATACCACCATTCTACCAATGGCTCAATAATCACCGGTATCCGACCCAAATTTCCAATAGACGCCTCGAGTTCAACTTTGTCGGATAATTATTATTTCACACTTTTTTTGGGCACTTACTCTAACTGTTAGATTAATTAAAAAAAATTATTAGTTATTTATAGTACTTAGCACTATTTTTTTTTTAAATACCACCAATTCTAGATAATCTTAATTTTTTTTGATAGATAATGCAAAAGTTTAAAACATAGAAAACATTACATGTTATCTAGCATTTTGATAAATGCTTTGAATATTACAATCCATGGAATTAAAAGTACTAATTGAAATATCTAATAAATTCAAAAAACAACCAAGATTGGTTGGAAACCAAATAAACTTGCAAATATTCTTCATTTCTTCCTTCTTCATCTATCTCTTCCTAGACCCTTGATCTTTTTATCATATGGAAATATTTAGAACAAACCTATGAAGTGAATGCATCAGTAATGAACTCCTTCGATGATTTTTAAGTTTGTTTGTGAGGTATATACAAATTGGCTCAAAATACAGTTCAAGATGGGTGGTGATGCTTAATGCACACTTTGGCATCCCTTTTTCTTTTGTAATTTCTATTACAATTGTTGTTGTTCAGATGATGATTATGCTTGAAAGTAGGAAAAGAAGTGTTCGATTACTCTCCTATTTTTGAGGCTTTTATGGTGGAGTTTGATGATTTTTCTCCAGGATCTCTAAATCGTAACTTTTATTTTGGATGTGTTTTTCAATAAGTGTTGCCTGGTTGAAGATGAGATCAGTTCTAGTGATCCAGATTGTCTAGAGAATACTTCATAAGAGATGTATTTTTTATGAATTGTTTTTTTTTTTTGTAATGTAGTGAGCATGAATGTCGGAAATATTTTGACTGGTGTGGGTTGGAGAGATCTTGTGATAGTTCCAAAGATTTTTTTCAAATGGACAATGGAGAAAAACATTATTTGTTGTTTCAATGGGTTCTGAGCAAAAGGAACAATGAGTGTCGACAATTTTTTTGTCTTTTGTTGAGAGGTTTTGTTTGATCGGGAGCCTATTAATGATTATTTTCCATAAGAAGCTTCTTATTTTTTTTTGGGTATGTAGTTTTACAAAGTTTATTCCATGCAATGACGTATGTTTTTCAGATTTGAGGGAATTTTTGTGGTAACAAGGGAGTTAGTGTTTATTATCTTGTACATGTCTTCAATTTTGAAAGAGTTAAAGGGCCATTTTCAGCGTGCCGCGCGAGAGGGTTTAATTATGATGATTTCATTAACAATGTCAGTGGGGAAGAGGGAACGAAAGAGGGGGACATTTCAATCTATCTTGTGTGAGTAAATTAAGAGACTTTTGTGTGAAAGGGTGAGTGGGATGGGAGTTTAAGATGCTTCGAATGGAACAGTGTAAATTTCGTATCTAGTTGTCCGACCAAATATTGATTTTGGTTCCTTTACTAATCGTCCAATTCATGGCATGGTTAATCTTTTCAAGTCTCGAGTGGAGACTTCTCCAGGTCCAAGAGCTATTTTGTTTAATGTTGCATCAAGAGGGGAGGAGTTGGGAAAGTATTTGGATTTGAAATGGATGCTCATAGAGTCGTTAGAGTGAGAGTTTGAGAATTGGAGAAGTCTCAAGCATTTTTTGCCCAGAAGTGCAACATTAAATGGTCGAGGTGCTTAAAGAAGCCAAACTCTCCAATATCATTATGAAGGCATAAAATCAGTTGACCCAATGGATGAGTATTCTGATATTCTTCCCCAGCGAAATTTGGCAGGGAGTACATAAAGTTCTTGGGCAGTGGAGAGGGCTATTTGTAAACACCCATTGGATAAATTAAAATGGATTGAAGGACAGATTTGATGAGGGTAGTCTCCATTCGAGAATTTAAAACTTTTGATTTGGCAAAATTTTTATCAGGAGTTCTTGGGCCGGTGGAAGGGGAATTGCCAAAAACCTATTGGATAAACTAAAATGGATTGAAGGACATGTTGATGAGGTAGTCACTCCCATCGAAATTTAAAGCACGATTTCAAGCGAGGATTTTTATTTTTGATTTTGCCGATAAACCCAGAAAAGATAGTTTTTCTTTTTTTTTTTTAATATGCAGGGGAATACCTAAATAACTTCCAAAATAATTCGAGGGAGTGACATTGAGGTCACTAAAAAATTTAATTTTATAAGAAAGGGGGAGAGTGGACTAAAGGTAATATGTGATTGATTAAAATTAATAATTTGACTAGAGTCCAAGCAGAAATTGTTCAAGGCTTGGCAGAAAAATTTAATGCTTTCAAAGTTCGGATGAATGAAGAAAAAGCAATCATCTACAAAGAATAGATGACTAATTTTGCATCCATTTTTGGAAATCAAGACACCTTTAATCTTATTAGGGTTTTGAAGAAAGGTGAGAGTAACCTAGAGGCCTTATGAGCATAAAGCAAAAAGAATAGAATAGAGAAGGCTGAGCATAAAACAAAAAGAATAGGATAGAGAATGTCTCTTATCTAAGACCACAAGCTGGTTTAAAAGGGGGCCATTGACAAGAACAGAGTATTGAACGGTTGAGATACATTCTTAGATTAGATGAATCCAGTGACTCGGACAACAAAGTTTATTAAAGACTGTAATAAGGAAATCCTAGTTAACCCTGTCAAAAGCTTTACTCATGTCAATTTTAATGGCTGCCATTTCATATTTTTTACATTTAGAGCTTTGAATTAAGTGAGTAAGTTCTTGGGCCATGAGGATATTGTCTTGAGCTCCTCTACCTTGAATGAAACCATTTTGAAAAGGAGAAAGCGAGAGTTGAGGTGAGGCTTGAGTCTATTTATCAAGATTTTAGAGGCAATTTTATAAGTGGTATTGTATAGACTAATAGGCCTGAATTCTTCGATTTTTTGGGTTGAGGGATTTTGGGAATAAGTCTAATAAAGGTGTTATTTATTTCTTTAAGGATGTGGCCATTATTAAGAAAATTCTGAATGAAAATTATGAGACATTTTCCTACTAAGTGCCAGTTATTTTGGTAAAACTCAGCAGGAAAGTCATCGGTCCGGGGATTTCTCATGTGGCATTTGGAAAAGAGCATTCTTAATTTTCAAGAATTTCTTAAGGGGTAAAAGGAGGTTGAGATTATCAATTTGATCAGTTCTTAGGTGGGTAGTGATATTTGAAATGGTAAGGAATGTATCTTTGGGTTTGTTGGGGAGCCGGCGGTTTATAGATATTTTTAAAGAAATCTCTGCGGTGGGATTGGATAGAGTCTTCAGTTGTCAGCAAATTATCATTATCGTCAGTTAATTTGAGGATAGAGATTATCTTGTTTCGATGTTTAACATACGGATGGAAGAATTTGGTATTCATATCACTATCTTAATTCTTAAATAACACCATGGCCCAAATGCTTTTTAGTTGTCCACAAACGAATACAATCAGTCAATTCGAGAATCTCATCAATTCGTTAACGTTACGGAAAGAGTAAGAATTTTCTAATTTACGGAGTACTATTCAAGGAGAACTGAATGGTTGCTTTGACTTATTGCTTCAACTTCATAGTGTCTTTTCATCCCTATCAGTATTTATTTCTTTTGTTGATGTTATCTTCTATCAATTCCACTTTAATTATAAGGACGATTGACTTTGCCAACCAGCATTCCATTTTCTCAACGTCAATAATCTTGAAAAATATACGCGGTCTTTGATATATGAATAAAGTTTACTATAGCCACAATATATATAATTCGCCTCTGAACATGGCACGATTGGTAAAGATGTGGTACGATGTTGATATCTATATCCTTTCTTTATAGCGTGGGTTCGATTTATCTCCTACATACACCTCAAGGACATGGGTAGTGTAGAATCCTTAGATGAGGGTTTGAACCTTCTACAATAATTATTATTCACCAAAATAATCAGTATCATCAATTAATACTACATCCTAGCATCCATTTTATCTCAAAAAATATCCTCCGATGTCTTTTCTTCATATGATGAGATTTTCTAATTTTAATTATATATATTAGCTTTGATTTTAATCAAAATTATAATCTTAATTGTAAAGTATTTTGAAATGGTATATTTTGATATATGTTTCAGTATTTATTATCCAATATATAAAAAGATATTTGAGTTCAAAATTTTAAAATGACTCTAACATAAGAAAAGTTTTATTATCCCAGAACCCTTAAGGAAACTTTTCAGAGTACAAATAAATGTAATTAATAATCTAAAAGTTTTGACAATCAATCTACATAATAGCTTGATTTGGCACAGACTTGAGCTAGATTCGAGCTTGGATCTTGACTTGGATATGCGTTTTGGACAAGCTTGGGCCGAGGTCTTGTAGCAATCACTTGAGTCCCATATGGGCGTATGGACTTTGACCTTAGTCTGCTACGGGGCTGTACTTGGAGGGACTTCTTCAACCTACCCTAGATATTGGAGGGGTAAGCGGTTGGATATGGTCGAGGCACGGATGTCTAACGGCCCGATGATCTCGTGTGACTAGACTAGTTCAAGATCCTTAAGCGATGGAGAAAATATTATGGATATGTGGTATAAATACAAATCCACTTAATTCAGGGGATCTTAAAGTGCATACTAAGATTTATTAAGCAAAAAACATATATTTACAATATATGAATAAACAAAGTACTTACATTGCGGCCCAGGGTAAATTCTCTGAGAGTTCACACCAAAATTCTAGCGATGAATTTGACTTCCACTCGACTCCTTGTTACTTGATATCATTAGGTATGGAAATGTCTAGTTGGTCCATTACCGGGAGGTTGAATCAAGAACTAATTTATGCAGTAATGAGGATAAGACAAAACCGAGGAAAAACCCCAAAATTCTTGGGAGAATTTCGACGGGCGGCTACTTTAGGGTTTGTGATAAAATTTTCTCAAAAACTTATGATGAAAAAACCTAAAAAGTTTGATTATATAGGGCTAGGTTAAAAGCAAGCCCGATAAAACTTCCCACGTTAAGTATTAGCTTGACTCGTGCTTTCTATTAGTTCGTTAAGACACTAATGAGTTGCTAATAAGGATTGAACTATTTAATTAGCTTAATTAAATATTAATGAGTCAATATCAATAATCTTTCAAGTTATTGATAAATACTAAAATTACTCGAACCAATTGGCTTAACTATTTGGTGATTTCTGTTTGTTGATATTCTACATGGAAATGTAGAACATGTAATTGAGGGAATACATTTTCATATGCAGTTCTCTTTAATTTCATACATGAAATATAACTCAAACGTCAGCAGCAATGTGAGCCTTACAGGCTCGGATAATAGTAAAGGTTGT
This sequence comes from Lithospermum erythrorhizon, assembly GCA_019722365.1. NCBI lineage: Eukaryota > Viridiplantae > Streptophyta > Magnoliopsida > Boraginales > Boraginaceae > Lithospermum > Lithospermum erythrorhizon. The sequence goes on along the minus strand of JADFUC010000157.1, from coordinate 112,820 downwards.
ATAATGGCCAACTAGACCAATTACTATTATTATAAACTCATTAATAGGTAAGATCTATGATAAGCTGCTAACCCTTAAATTATCATGAGAACCCACACTAGTAATATAGAATTACTAAGTTGAACACTAAGTTACGATAATCACATTTAACCAAGCTGGTAATGAATTGATACACAATTATCGCATGAAAGAGGCATAATAAATGGAATCAATTCTCATTGATTTCCCAAACACTCCAAGAGCTTGCCCATGGGCGATTATCTTACAATTCCTTTATCAACGATCTCTGATGCGTAGGCTAACCATAAGTGTGTCTTGAAACACCCACAACTTTTACGTACTCAGTATGAAGCCCCGAGGCCTAAGCATTTATGAGGCGTCAGCAAACGATCGGTACCAAGCGTGGCAGAGAGGCTGAGATGCTTTCCTTGTATATCAGGGCCAGGACAAATCCTCGATATATCGACATCTATCGGCTACGCTCCTTTGTGGCGACCATATGCCGTTATAATCCCCACTTAAAGCGTTTGAGTCGTAGTCAAAATCTGAGCTTATATAGCCACTGAGATAGTTATATCGTAGGTCTAAGAATTGGCCGAACCTAAAATTCTAAACAAATGTTACTTAGAACGCAGAGATATACATATCTTCTATGTAATTTTGTTTCGGTCATGCCGACTCCCAGTCACGGACGGCTGACCCACGATATTGATCTGATCCTGCGGGCTAACGTGATCGATCTTGATCACTAATCAAAAACGCCATGTTAGTCATATGATGCTTGTCGCCCCTAACTATCGACATGTCACGACCAAGGCCTTTTGGCTATCCTCCTTGTTTCTAGGCTTGAAAGTGTAATTAAGCATTCATGTACACTCTCTAGAAAACATAGACTAACCTAGGGGATTTAACCTTTCACTCATCGAGGATACACTACATGTATATTGTAATGTAAATTTAAACATATAGACACCAACAGAAACAAATATATTAAAATATAAGAAGCAATAATATTCAAATATTTTTTCATCACCCAATAGATACATACGACTCCCATTTAACCTAACGCCCTTTGCGACATACATGCAAGACCTATGTTATTTGCATGCTCTCATCATGCTTTGCGACTTAGTGGTTCCCAGTAAAGGGAATTAGAGCGATTAACTCTGTTTTCTACTTTACATACTTTGACATCACCTCATCGAGCATATCTCTGTCGGGTGATACTTTCGATGCGTGCTTGGATTTGTGATGTGCTTTCGGGAGTTCCTTAGCTTTGACATCACAAACAACTCAGCTGGTCCCTCGATGCTAGGTACCGCACAAGTTGATCCACGAACTTCTTTATCAACATGCTTCTTTAGCGGCTTGACATTTATGATATCTTCGAATTACGCGTGGTAGAATAGAAGCACTTGATACTATATGTTTGGAACTCCTCAAGATACTGCTCACCGTTGAGACAAAATACATACCCGGTGGGAGCGATGAGTCGTCTGCATGGGTTGGCGGGCGTCGGTGGCACTTACTTTGTCGCTGCTAACTCTTCGTCTACTGCCATACACCAAGAAAGCATCTTTAGTTCTTAGCAGATACTTGAGATGCACTTCTACAATCGATTGGCTTTCACACGGATTAGCTTAAGTATCTCTTGGTTACTTAGTCATAGAACACACATCAGGTCTGGTACTTTAACATAGCATACATGATGGATCCCTATAGCCGAGCGCCCAAGGTATGTCGCCGTTACGGTAAATGCAGCTAGTAATTGGGACAACATTAGCCTGTGATTGAACTCCACTCTTTATGGGAGATTACCCTTCTTGGAATTACTCATGGTGAACCTTTCTGGAGTACCTTATTCACATAGTATCACAGAAAGTCCAATCAGCCTCACCGATCACCGGTGGATCTTTATTCCAGTATATATTGTGCTTAGCTAAGTCCTTCGACGAGAAACATTGCGTAATCCTTAGGCGGGGATTTAGTAACTTCTGCGTTGTTTCAATGATAAGTATCATCGACATCTGGGGACTATGAATGTCACATTAACTCCCACTTACCTTCTTGTATACACAAGATTCTTCTTCGTTCTTGATGAAACCAAACTCTTTGATTGATTACGAAAAAAGTAGATTCAATGCAGGATGCCTTAAGACCATAAATGGACTTTTGCAACTTGCATACCTTCTTAGGTCCTTTAGGACATGTGAAGCCTGGAGGTTGTACCATGTACACATCTTCCTCTAAATTTCCATTCGGAGCGGTCTTTACATCATTTTGCCTGTTCATAGTCATGAAATGCGGCAATGGCTAAGATTATCCGGATAGTTTAAGCACTTCCTTGGCGAGAGTAAGTTTTGTCATAGTCCACTCCGTGAACTTGTTTGAAACCTTAAGCTACAAGTCTAGCTTTGAAAACATCAACGTTTCTGTCTTTATCATGTTTCTTCTTAAATACCCATTTACATTCAATAGGGCGAGCCCCATTTGGTAAATCTAACAACGACCAAACCTCGTTTTGGTACATAGAATCCATCTCGATTGGCGGCTGTTATTTGCGTTTCTGACATCCTTGCTATTCATTCTTTCTTTGCAAAATTGGGCTCGTCACTTTTTCAATGATGAAAACTTCACCATACCGGTAGCTGCGGTTAGAGTGGCGTCCTGTTGGATTTTCTAAGGTTGGTTCTTCCCGCAGTTTCCTATGGATCGAGGCTGGTCTTCTATGAAGAAGGTTTAATTCTTGTGGTGTGTCGGATGCCTGCGCATTAGATGCATCGACATTGACTTCATCGACGAGCTTCATCAAGATGAACACCGTTACTTCTAGTCATACGGACGAAATAATTCTTTTCAAAAGGAATACTCACATTCTACTTGATGAAGATTTTATTCTCTTGCTTCGGGTAAGTAGTAACAAGCTGTTGTTTCCACTTGGATATCCTATGAAATAGCATTTATCGATTTGGGCGCCGTTTATCTTTTTTGTTAATCTCTCTTAACATAAGCAGCATTGAATCTTTCAGAAAACAACTTGGGAATCTTCCCGAACCACCGGTTCATGGGGAGTTTTGTCTGTGACTTGGTTGGACATGCATTTAAGGTAAGTGCCGGCTTAGAAGTGCGTATCCCCACTTACAGAATTGGCGGTAGATCGGATAGAGTGATCATAGATCGGGAACCGTGTCAAGAAGGGTTCGATTTCTCCTTCGGACACGCCATTATCTTTGTGGCGTTCACTGGCTGGAGTGAGTTGTGAAACAATACCGCCTCTAAGATGAGTAATTGAACTACGTGAGCTCAAATATTCGCCACCTCTCGGACCGGAGAATCTTTATTGTCTTGTCCAATTGGTTTTGCCCTTCATTTGGAACTCCTTAATTTCTCAAAGGACTCGTGTTTGTGTCTCATCGGATACACAAAACCGTATCTTGTGATCATCGATAAATGTAATGAAGTAGTTACCAACCTCCTCTTGCCCGAGATGTGTTCATTGGCCCAGCATACATCAGGTGTATGATCCCAATAAATCACTTGCCGCTTAATTTAAGCGATTGAAAGGCATTTTTGATCATTTTGCCGGAAAGGCAAGACTCGCTTATAAGTATGATTCATAATGAAACCTTCAAGTATTCCACCGGAGTGGAGTTTCTTGATTCGGTTCTAGATTAATGTGACCTAATGCAATGCCATAGGTATGTTTAGTTTAAGTCGTTAGGCATTCGTTTTTAAGTTTATGTTATGTAGGCTCATTGTCATATCCTCGCAGTATAGACCACCATTTTTGAAGGAAAGCTGACACGAAAATCTTTACCCGTTCACAGTGATCTAAAATTCAGCCAAGGGATCTGTGAAAATGAAAAACCATCATTATTCAAAAGCGAAATAGAAATAATATTCACCGCAAATTAGGGTACACCAACTAAGCAGGAGATAAGTTCAAAACAGGCCCGTGGGCAAATTTAAATAGAAGCAACGAGCTGCATTCAGCATATTAATTCTACAAGAATAAGTAAATAAAATAAGGACTCGATAAACTATCGTACTAAAACACTTACAAATAAATTGTAAAAGTAAATACTAATACTTCAAATCTCACGAAATATATATTAGTACTTGAACTATTACACTTAAATTGACATCCACGACCTTTTGCTACATTTTGAATCCGGTTATAATACGTTTTCAGCGATTATGTAAAACTACGTAACTCTTGTAATACTAAGCATCTCTTCTGAAGATGCTACCCAACATTTGTGTCTCCGAAAACCGGTTAAGCGTACCAATTAAACCAAAATTGACCTTGGATTGATCATCGAAAGCCAGCGTTAATTAAATCACTTCGCATGATCATTTTCATATCCGTACATTGTAACACCGCCGTCTGCGAGATTGTGTCCAATTGATGTAGTTGATTATGGCTTTAAAATTAGCGTACTTTGCTTAAATTTTAATTGGTAGAGATTATTATTACTTTGTTTTCATTTACTTGACATAATATACTGAAGAGAGAGAGAGAGCCAAGAAGCACATGCAACATGAAAAATAAAACAAGTATAGCACATTCAAAGAGAGATATACGATATGGCCCTGCAGACTATTACAAGTATTTATCAAATACTAACATAAGTTCTAATTCTTGTATCTTGTACTTACGGATCCGTCAAAGTCACCAAGTACGCAGGTAGTGATCTTTGATATCTTCACTTGTTAAATATTGCTATACTAACCCATCTAAGGCACGGCTTGCGGCATGGTAAAAGCAGTAAATAAATTAAAATCGTACTGACTCGGAAGGTCATTTACAACGATGCAGTTCACAGGGGAACAGAAAATAAATAAATGGGCCATATCTAGCGCCTCCGTTCAATCACCGTTACAAAATATAGGCACTTTATTAAATCACATAAATGAGACTTAACGATATTTTAAATGGCATTGGAAAGCGCATGTTTGTAATTATCAAAATTAATTGTCGTATAATTACACATATTAAAATTAATTAATATAAAATGAATTATCATACTGGCATGTCAATCAATAATTATTATCAATAATTATTAACCACACACATATTATAGAAAAATATTCATCACAAATATGATACAAAATAGCAGTAAGTAGTAAAATTCGCAACCATAAATGTTATATCGCTTTAAATGCCATTTTAAAAGATATAATATAAAGAAAGTAATTAATTGTCATCACATAATTAATTACAATCAATTAGATGATTAAAATGACAAATAATCAATAAAAACTTTGAAATATAACTTCCAGTCCCGCATTTTAGGAAACCAAAATAAGGAATAAATTCGAGATTAGGGTTTTCAAAATTAGGAGCCGCAGCGACATCATCAATGGGCTCGGGCTGCGGCGAGCCGACCGTCGACTTCTGTAGTAGCTTTCGCTGTGGAGGTCGTCGTCCGGCCGTCATTTTGGTACCAAAATTGCTGATCCAACACGGGAGTCGCGGAAGTCGATCGGCCGATTTATGGTAATAATATAATATTTAACAGGAGTTTTGATTTAATTTAATTCGTTTGTAAAATCGTTTGGAGGCTTTAAATTTTTTCTAAATTTGAAATTCGAACACTTTAAACTTCATAATAATTTTTCTTGAACAAATCCCACTGGTTGTTCATTAAAATAAAAGTTTTTTCATATTTAATTCTTAATTAAGCAGTCCGAGAAATCTCAAAATTGTTTTGAGGCATTTAGAAAAAATCAAAAGTATGAAGTTTGTGGAATCTTCTAGAATTGCCCATCTGGGTTCCAGAAAAAATTATTTTATGTAATTTTACCAAAATCTTACACCCCCAAACATGTTTCACAAAGGCTTGTTTTTGGCTTAAACAATTAAATCATCCACTTTAATTTATGAAACAAAATCTATGTTAACAAATATGATAATACATCATGTAAACTTTTAACATGTAAATCAATAATCAACAACATGGTGATTTATTCTCATCATATATTTAGCCAATTAAATATATGAACAGAATGATCAAATAAAAAATTGATAAAAAAACAAGCATAAAAATAAATAATGTAAAGCAACTTTAATTTGGCTCATGATGGAAAATACTATGGATATATGAGTATGTTCAATCGTATGATATCTCTAGTTGATTCGCACCGGAAGGGGTTAAATCAGAACTAATTTATGCTAGTAAACAGGATGAACAAAACCCAGGAAAACTGAAAATTCTTGGGAGAATTTCGGCCGACTACTTGGGGTTTTGTGATAAAATTTTCTGGCTTTATGATGAAAAAAACCCTAAAGTTTTTGCTTATATAGGGCTAGAGTTAAAACAAGCCCGATAAACCACTTTAAAATAAATAGCTTGGCTAGTTAAGCTACATTAGTTAGATTAATTATTTAATGAGTTGCTAATGGGTTGAACTATTTAATTAAGCTAATTAAATAGTAATGAGTCAATATCAATAATCTTTCAAGTTATCGATAAATACTAAAATTACTCGAATCAATTAAATAACTATTTAATTGATTCTATTTGTTCAATCGATATTCTACATAAAATGTAGAACCCTTGTAATTGAGAAATACATTTCTCAATTATATGAATTCTCAATTTCATACATGAAATATAACCAACGTCCTTTGTATGTGGGTGACTACAAACTCGAGATAATAGTAAGTTGTATGACAGCAAAATAATAATTGACCAATTACTATTATTATTATAACGGGTAATGAGTAAGATCTAGCAATGGCTTTCTTAACCCTTAAATTGTCATGAACCCACACTAGTAATATACAATTACTAAAAGTTCGAACACTAAGTTAGATAATCACATTTAACCCAAGCGGTAAATGAATTGATACACAATTGTATGGGCACAATAAATTGAATCAATTCTCATTGATTTCGACATTATGACGTAATCTTGAACTAGGTGGGAAGTTTGGCTTATGATCTATGTGCCCTGTTTAGTATCAAGACAACCATGTTCTTGACACATGCACTACATACATGGGCCTTAGCAACTTTAGTCTTGCCCGTATAGCTGGACTATTTAGGAGACTTAGCAACATAGTGCTGAACTGGGTAGGGCGGTCTAGGCCTTATTAGCTTTTATCATGCTCGTATTTGCTACGGGTGCCTTCGATTTAAAATTATTGCATTTGTGCATCAATTTTCTTTATTTTGTTCCTACCAGGGGCCTATTTTGACTTCCTAGATGAAGATTTGAATGTTTCTGGTGTTCTGGTAATGTTTCTAAAGTTTCCTTAGATTTTCTTCATAAAGTTTTTGCATAACTTCATAGTATTTCTCATGTACAAATTCCTACAAAGTAATTGCTAAAAAACTTTTTCTGATATATTCTCTCCTTGAATTGGTTCAAGTAGGAGGTATTTATAGGCTTTCGAGGTTTCTTCTAATATGTGAATTTGAATTTAATATTAAAGTAATATTTTTTTTTATTTAAATCGATGATTGATATTTATTCATAAACTGCATAATTACTATAATATAATTGAATTAGGGAGACATATACTTTAAATGAAATTGAAGTCAATCCTTAGAAATAACTAATCAGATTATAGATCTGATAGATTACAAATCGAAATTTCTACCAAAAGAAAATATAATACAAACAATTGAAATCTAACCCTATTGATCCAATTACGCTCCTGTCTCCAAGTCTCGAATGTCTTCAATGGTTGGACATCTTTGACCTAGAATAATTCTTCAATCACTTTCTTGTAATGTATCATTTGCATAGAGGGATAAATTACATCCCTAAAGTATGTTTCAATTACATGAAGAAATAGAAGAACAAATACCAATCTTATTAAAGAAAGGAGAAAAAAATATTACAAAAAAATGTGTAAAGAAAATTATATAAAAATGTATAAAGAGAATTAAAAATAAAACAAGAAGAGGGTAAGAATAAGCGCAAAAGTTTATCCTTACTCTAGAAAGATTATATTAAGGAAAAGATGGAGTTAGGGTTTGAAGAGAGTTGAGAAGAGAGAGGGCCGATTAGGTGAGGAAATATTAAGTACTTAAAAGTAATAAGTGAGCATAATATTAAAGTAATATTAAATAAACAAAATATTGGAGGATTCTTAAAGTCGGTGCAGACTTATTGTTTGATTGGTGCACGCGGTAATGTAACCCTATTTGTTTATTACCCTTTTTGTTTATCAAACTACCACTTTGAGCTCGTTTTGTAAAAAATTTATTTTTATTTTTATGTTTTCCTTCAAATTATTATTTTAATCCAAAAATTTGGGGAATTATATTTTAATGTCTCGTCATAATACGAGGTGTATAATTAGGTTTTAATTATGGTAAAACCTAATTTCACTATTTTAATTAATTTCTTGTGGCTAAAATATCAGGACCCTTAATTACACGTCTAAAATTTTAATTAGAGGACAAGTTGAAACCCTAACGGCAACAAGTTGCATGGAGATTAACCCTAATGACACTTTTAATTGTACAATTGGTCCTTAATTAGTTTAATTAATCGACCCTCGTAAATTAAAATTTCATAATTTAATTAATTAAATTTCGATATACAAAGACAACCAACCAAATTTAAAATTAGACAATCTTTTTTAAATAAAGGAAGTATAACTTTTAAAATTATTTATCCAAACAAATAAGAAATAATAATTGATATCTTTTGGTCAAAGTATAATTTTAAGGATGAAAAAAAATTAATTAATTATGTAAGTCATTCAAGTCCAACGAAAATAATATACTCCTGTATTTTCCATTTGGATCGTTTACCTCTTATTATTATACAAAATTTGATATTGTTCTAACATCAATTAGAATCGAACACCAAATGACTAGTGTGTGATTGGTTGTCTCATCACATTTCTTGGATCATAAAGTGCGGCTCTACAATCAATCACGGGTATACATGTCGGAAGCAAGTTTCGAGTGTAGGACTGGACATGACCGTCGTGAGAAACTTAGAAGATAACATATCATGTCCTAAGAAGAATTCTCACATAACTTATGGTTAAATGGCAATTCTTAGACCTGCGTGGCAGGATTTTGTTTTACAAGAGTAGTGTGCTTTAATCTTGTCAAACGTCTTCTGTAAAAGGAAGACTATAACGACACTGTGTTGGGCATGCTACAAATGTAAGAATGAATTTGCATGCATTATAACACTACTGAAAATGAGCAAATGGTATGTTATAAATCGGCAAAATGTCGCGAACATTGTGACATTCTTTATGGCGATGTACACGAATAATAAAAACCATAAAAAATTTCGGGTAAAAATGCGGCAATATAGTGACATTTGTGTGGCATAATAGTTTTCCACGACAAAAGAAATACAATGGCGTTATAATAATTCGGCCTTTGAAAACATACCTTCATAGCGTCCGCGAGTTTTTTTCCGGGTAAACACAACGCCACTAAAAGCGTCCGCGATCTCTTTCCGGGTAAACAACGGCTTATTTGAAACATCATAGTTTTTAATAACTGGTATGACATAATTGTGAGGTTTTACATATTATCTTACAAATTCTGATAAGTTGAGAAATCTAATTCTTTTGTGTGTAACGTAATTGTGGCGTAAACTAAATTAACATTATTTATTCTTAACTTTGTATCGTTAGTGTGACGTTATGTATAATTAACAACACTAATAACATAATTTTTTATAATTTATCATATTAATATTAACTAATTTTTCATTTTTTCTTAGAATGTGGCGTTTATGAGGCGTTAGATTTCACTTGAATAAAAATTTAAATTATTTAGGAAAATAGTTTAATAGTTTGTGTCATTAGTATGGCGTTTAATAATTATTTACTCATAAATTTCAAATGAACACTTATTTAACTTAATATTCTATTTGTGTGACATTAGATTAAATAAATAAATATTTAAATTATTTATAAAATTAATTAAATTATTTGTCTCATTAATATGACGTTGTGTTAATAATTTAATCATAAATTTCATTTAATCAGCAATTTTATATCAATATTTAAATATTTAAATTAAATTAATTTTCTAATGTGGCGGTTCTGTGACGTTTGGTAAAATGGTATTAATTTTATATCAATTATGATATTAATTATATTAATTTCATCTGAATAGTAAAATGGTTTCTTCTCTCCGGAGGTTTTGTGACGGTTCAAATATTTAAATTAAATTAATATTAACATGTGGCGTGTGTGACTTTGCAATTTTATTCGACAAATTCAAATTAAATTAATGTTTTAATACAACTTCTAATGTAGCTTGCGTTTGTGACGTTACAATTTTAATTAACATATCAATTATGATACTAATGTTAAATTACTTTTAATCAACAATTTTATATCCAATATTTAGAATTAAATTAATGTTTCTTCTAATGTAGAAAGTTATGTGACGTTACAAATATTCCTAATGAAATTAATATCTCGTGCGTCACATATGTCAAAATTCAGAGAACACTTTCATTGTTGTTAACATAAAATTAAAAATGAAAACAAAAAATACCGTAATTTGTTATTCAACGCCAAAGTCTACATAAATTTTATTTAAAGATTAAAAAGTCTCACGATAAGGTATTGGGGAGTTAATGCGCCAAAGCCCGAGACCCTGGTGAAGACCGAAGGAATAATCACATGCGTCTAGATAACTTCACAGAAATTTACTTTGATGTTCGAAATCCATAGAACTCTCCCACAATACCCATGTTGTTTGCTTACTGGGGTGAAACCACCCGTCGGTAAGAATAATTTCGGGTGTGCTTCGTATTCTCGAAACTTTGTGCCATTTTGAATGTAGCATCAAAAACTCTATCTAAGGGCTTTTGAATTTGCAAATTCCACTTATAGTTAGAACAACCTGCCATTTACGAGCAAAATCTTCAGGTATTTCCTATTCATCAACGACATAATAATATATATATTAATAACTACACAAAAATTAAAGCAATTATATAAAAAGTATATATATATATATTACAAATCGAGGACTTGTAGGTTCCAACCAAGCATTCTATAAAACTATCAAGCTTAAAGGGTTCAAGGTCATCACTTGGAGGCATTTTGGGAGAAATTTTGTGATTGTGAAAAAAATGGATTGTGAAATCTGATTATGGAATATCTCAATTTATAATGGAAAAAATGTCAATAAAACGTCACATACCCGCCATACATTAACTAATTTAATGCATGCTCTAGCTTCGATGCATGCAGTTACACCTAACATATTTATTAAGTTTGAACGTTAATTTGAATCCACTATGACATGTTTGCGACGTTTCATACATATAAATAGATTTCATAATATTAAGTGATTATGAAATATTTATCTAAAAAACAATTCCTATGACATTTTTGATACGTTTAGTAACATGTACGTCTTATACATGTCATACTCCTAAAATATTCAAAAATTTAATTAAAGGATATTAAACAAAACGTTTCTAAAACGTCACACGGTGAGTATATTTTAAATTTATTAAAAGATAATGAGTTCATCTATAAATATTTGTCTAAAAAACAAATTGCAAAATATGACATGTGTGTGACGTTTGAGAATTTTTATGCCATATACACGTCACACTTTTAAAAATCTCATTTTGAAAAATACATATAAATAGATTTTAAAATATTTTGAATAATGTTATTGTCCTTTATTTAGTAAATAAAATTATCTATAAATCATAATAATTATTTTGATATAAGATAATTAACTAATTAACAGGTATTAAATACAAAAAGAAACTTGAGAATTTATCGTTGCAAAACAAATTTATTCGATAGCATGTGAGTTATTGAGTAACATAGAGTTAATGTATTACACCAGTAGATTCCGAATATGTCTACCTTTCCATGCCTATCGGTTATGTCTGGCATTTAATGAAGCCAAAGTTACTAGTGGTTGTATGTATCCGTTATGTCTTCCTTTTGTTCTCGAAGTCGACCCGTGGTCACTCTTTGATATGGCGGTATTTGTTAGGTTCCATATCCAGGGGTCATTCTTCCAGGTGGACAATCGTTCCATAATATGGAGAATGAATATAGTTGTATACGGATCGTCTCAATTGATGGATAATACTATGGATATATGAATACAAATCCATAATTCGAGGGGATGCTTAAAATTAAATGCTACGTTATTAAACAAAAACATATATTTTATAATATATGAATAAGCAGTACTTACATTGCAGTGGAGTAAATTCCACTAAAGTTCCACACGCTTCAAATTCACTTTGTGAATTTGACTTCCCTTCAGCTCCTTGTTGTAATATCCAGTAGTATGCTATCTACAGTTGATCGAGGAGAGAGGTTGAACAAAACCAAAAACCCAAGAAAAATTCTTGGAGAATTTCGGCCAAGGGGGGAGGCTACTTAGGGTTTTTGATGAAAATTATTTCTAAATCTTATGTCATGAAAAACCCTAAAGTTTGATTATATAGGGCTAGGTTAAAACAAGCCCGATCGCTTATCCAGATTAAGTATTAAACGACTCGTTAACTCTATTATTTCGTTAAGACACTAATGAGTTGTTAATGAGTTGAACTATTTAATTAGCTTATTTAAATAGTAATGAGTCAATATCAATAATCTTTCAGGTTATTGATAAATACTAAAGTTACTCGAACCAATTAAATAGCTATTTAATTGATTCTATGCGTTCAATCGATATTCTACATAAAATGTAGAACCCTTGTAATTGAAAATACATTTCTCAGTGCTCTGAATACTCTTAATTTATACATGAAATATAACTCAAATCCTTTGTATGTGTGTGACCTTCTAGGCTCGAGATAATGAAAGTAAGTTGTATAATAATAATAGACCAATTACTATTATTATAACTCACATTAATGAAGTAAGATCTATGATAAGCTCATAACCTTAGAAGTCATGAGAACCCGCACTAGTAATATAAATTGCAGGTTGAACACTAAGTTCGATAATCACATTTAAACCAAGCCCCAGTAAATAAATTGATACACAATTGTACTTAAAGAGCATAATAAATGGAATCCAATTCTCTGTTGATTTCCCAACTCGGCTTTGCCCATGGGCGATTATCTTACAATTCCTTTATCACGATCTACAGTAAGTAGGCTAACCCCGCCAAAGAAGTGTGTCATAAAACACCCACAACTTTCTTTACTTTCAGTATGAAGCGAATAAAATTTATGGCGTCCCATAAACCAATCGATTACCAAGCGTATTGTGAGGCTGGTCTTTCGCTTGTATATCGAAATCACGGACAAATCCCTCCCGATATATGACATCTATCATTCTGACTCCTTTGTGTGACTGACATATCTTGAGTTATAATCTCGGCTTGGGCGAGCGTTTGGTCATAATCCAAAGTCTGAGGCATAACACGAGATAGTTATATGCTCGTGATCTAAATTGTGAACACAAAATTCTAAACAAATGTCATAGGACAGAATATACATATCTTGTGAATTCGTTTCGATGCATGCAGAAGCTCGATCACGGACCGGCAGCCGGTATTGATCTAGTCTGAGGCTAACGTGATCCAATCTTGATCACTAATCAAAACACCATGTTAGTCATATGATGCTTGTCGCCTAACTGCTGAAGCATCGACCAAGGCTGCTTTGGCTATCATGTTTGTAAGGCATGAAGAGGTGTAATTAGCAGTTCGTGTTACCTCTCTAGAAAACATGGACTAACCTAGGGATTTAACCTTTCACTCATCGAGGATCACGCTACATGTATATATTATATGTAAATTTAAACATATAGACATAGCAAAACAAATATATTAAAATATAAGCAATAATATTCAAATATTTGTTCACATAACACAATAGATACATCTTGACTCACTTAACTAACACCCAGCTGCGGCAAATGCATCTAAGACCTATGTTCGGCTGCGTATATCATGCTTTTGCCTGACTTAGTGGTTTAGTAAAGGGGTCGGCCAGATTGGCCTCTGTTTCTACTTTACATACTTTGACATCACCTCTATCAAGCATATCTCTAATCAGGTGATACTTTCAGTGCGTGCTTGGATTTGTGATGTGCTCGGGGTTCCTTGGCTTGAGCTATTGCGGTATTGTCACAAGCAACTCCACTTGGTCACGCGTGCTGGGTACCACACCAAGTTAGGTCACGAACTTCTTTATCCAGCATGCTTCTTTAAGCGGCAGACGGCTGCGATGTCTTAGATTCTCACGGTAGAATCGGCAGGCACTACATTTGGAACTCCTCGAATCTTGCTCCACCGTTGAGACAAAATACATACCTAGACTGGGAACGATAGTCGTCTCTGTCGGTTTAGCCAGGCGTCGGTGTACCATCCTTGCTAACTCTTCATCTCTACCATATACCAAGAAAGCATCTTTAGTTCTTCTTAGATACTTGAGGATGCGCTGCTAATAATAACCCACGTTGCGAAAAAAAAAAAAATTTCGGTCAATTCAGGACAGGGAATAGTATAATTTTTTTTCGATGATAGCATATTATTTCGTAAAACTTTTTGAGCGAATTTCATTTTATAATTTAGTAGTGTTGCCATGGAAGAATTTATCTTTGAAATCGGGTTCGTGAGATTTAGAATGCGATAAGGCGGAGAATTAACCGAAACGAGCGAGGACTCGAGTTTTTTTAATATCTATTCATACATATCCTCCGCATCCATCACATCATCATCACAACTTCATCTTCTTTCCTCATTTTGGCGAAATTAAGCCCCTCCCCTTAAAAATTTCATGTTTCCATTTCTCTCTTCGGTGTCGCTCCCAGGCTTCGAGATAGGTTGTAGAATATTGTTCTCCACGTCATTCTCTTCGAGTTAAGGTAAGAAATTTCAAGTCTTTTCGAGAGAGACTCATTTGCTTGGGTTTTGAGATAGTTGACTTTTGGTTGACTTTTACATAATTGAATTTTATGATAAATGTAGTTGGTTATGGAGTTACGTGGCGTATATATGTGATGAATTCGTGATTTAGAGGCTTTCGTTTGAGGGCGTTAAGGTCGGAGTTGACTTTTCTAGGTTTGATTGACTTTTTGAGGTGATATTTTCATAAGACTTTAAATGTGTAGGGATTTTAATTGGGACACTTATTATAAATTTATTGTGATGTTAAATCGGTGATTTAAAAAATTCATTAAAGCCGATTAGGTTGAAAAAGTAATATTTTCAAGTTGAGATATAATTGATATTTTGGAGTATAATTTGTTAATTAGGGACACAATGATTAATTAGAATGACTTATAAGTTGAATTGTAATGAGAAAGTGATAAGATGGAATTTAACGGGGAATCGATTGGGTTGTGTCCGATGGGATTATAATTCGATAGTTTGTCCGTTAAGTTAGACCATTTAGAGATAGTTCCCCTAAGAGTTGGTTATGTATCTTAGAAACGCCGGTATATAGTAGTAGGTCTTGATTGCACTACGTATATTGTTTAGGCGTTGATCGTGGAAAAGAGGCGATTACCTTGATTGTCTTTCGTGAAAGGTTTTGCGGTAGCTAGCGAGAGGTAGTACTTATCTAGCGAGGTGTTACTGCGTACTTACCTTGATTTGTGATATGCAGCATGTTATTGTGTGGATTGTGATTATGTGAGAATGATGTACATGCCATTGTATTATGATTATGAGAGAATGATATCCATGTAATTGTTGTGTTATGTGATTGTGTTTTACGTAGGCGAAGATTGCTGGAGGTAAGTAATGGCTTGAACTCCCAACTTATATTTCGATTTTACGTATGGCCTTGTCGGCAACATGATTTATATTGGCCTTGTTGGCGGGTGTGTTTTGACTTACTATTGTGAGATGTTTTAGATGTGTGCTTGGATATTGTTTGGGAGTAGAGTAGTTGGTTATTGAGAGGTGTTTGATGGGTTATGTATGATTTTGAGGGTGACTTAAGTATTAGGATATGATTATGGTTAGGGACTCTTTTTAGGGATTAGGTGACTACTCACTTCCTTTGCCGGGATGGCCCATTATTGGCCCACTATACTCACGGTATAGCGTGCGGTATGATTCTCTTTTGGTAAGCTTTCTTTGTGTGCATTGTGAGGTAGCTATACCTACGGTATAGCGTGCGGTTGTGGCCACATACTCTGAGTATAGCGTGCGGTATGATTCTGCTTTGATCGCTTTTCTTTGTGTGTGCATTGTCGAGGTGGCCACTATGCTACGGTATAGCGTGCGGTATGATTCTCTTTGATCGCTTTCTTTGTGTGCATTATCGAGGTAGCCCTATACTACGGTATAGCGTGCGGTTTGGCCCACTATACTCACGGTATAGCGTCTTGATTATGACTCTCTCTTTGATTTACTTTCTAGCTGTGTGCATTGTTGATGTGGCCCATACTACGGTGCCTTAGGCGTGCGGTGTGCCTTATACTTTGTGTATAAGTGCGGTGTGCCTTATACTTTGTGTAAGTGGGTACTTACTTTGTGTATAAAGTGCGGTGTGCCTTATACTTTGTGTATAAGTGCGATTTTGGCCTTATCTTTGCGGTATAAGTGCGAGGTGATTGTTGATTTGTCCATTCCTGAGGTGAGCCCAGTTGAGTATATGCGCGTTAGAGGGATATGGTATCTTGGGTGGGGATATGAGAGATACTGGAGGTTTAGTAATGAGAGTTTTAGTCGTTGTTGATCTCATGATTTCATTTTGGGTGATTATTGACAACCTCCGGAACCCTCTATTATATATTCATGTGTTATGCAGGGCTTCATGGAATTATGTTGTATGATGACTTTATCCGATAATCATCACATGTATTTTATTCATATTTGACTACGACTATTCCCAATCTTGTTACATTTGTGCTAGCAACGATGCTTTGATAGTTATACTTCATTTTTAAGCGTCGGCCTTAGCCGGCAACTATTTTTCTTGAGGACTCGGTATTTGTTTTCGATTGTAGCACTTTACCGGCATTCTGTCTTTTTGTTAGATATGTTTATATACCTTAAGTGGCTAATGGATGAGATACCTTTTGAGACTGAGACTAGGGCCAGAGAAATTATAATGAAGTTTATGCTAATCATCGATGATGTTGAGTGATATTTTATATATATATATATGGTGGGAAAATGGATTCAAATGTGCTAGAATATAATCTTGATCTAACCACGACTGATACCATGGAGGTAAATAAGTTCCGTATACTAAATGGAAAATCTGGGAGAGAGATAAAATGCGTACTTAGGTTATAAAGATTCAAGATATATTACTGATCATATTTAAGTACATATATTTGGAAGGTCTTCGAGGAACATTAGTTGTCATAGGAGGTATGATTGTAAAATGGGAGATAGTACTTTAAAAGTTAACTAAGATGAAGTGATTGAGTTGTATATGCATGAGTTATGAGAGGTTAAGATATATGTTTAAGTTATTGTGTGTTTGAGGTGTATATTATATTGGGAATTAGCTATGCTTGAAGATATGAGATAGAGAAATACCTCTTGTAATTAAGGTGTCTTGTGGTAAGTTGTTGGCGTAATTAGTGAGTTCTCGGTGTTAGTTAGAAAGCCAATAAGGAAAGTTTTATTTTGTGGCGGAGAAGTAACCTATAAAATAATACTCTTGGGTATATAGTCTCTAAATAGGTGAGAATCCTAAATTTTTCTTATTCGTGCGTCGGGTAGATTTAACTTACGTCTTTATTTATTTTTCGCTCGACTTTTAGGTGACTTCCTATTTCCTATGGGCGGGCATTTCATGCCTAGGTTGTTCTTGAGGAATGACCACAAATATCGTTGGCCAGGTATTGCGTACTTGAATTAGATGGTGGCTTGAAGACCTCAGCGATCGTACTTTTATCTTCTTGAAGTTTACATTTGTTTATAATTGTATTATTGACTCAGTTGTATAACAAATTGTTTGATGTGTATTTATATTATGAGTTTCAATGTTGTTGTACTATTGGTTGGTCGCCCGATGGACGAGTTATATTGTTTGTTTTATTTATGATGTAAAAAGAAGTCATTTTTATTGTTATCCATCGTTGGTGACTACGATTATCTGAGGTTGGTGACGGTCCAACCTGGGGGGAGCCCTTTGGGCGGGTCGTTACACCTTAGATGCGTGAAGTTAACTCGGTGCGCCTGAGATAATTGATGGAAGAGTGTTGGTGATAATTATGATAGTTGGACCCAAGTGTTAGGGTAGAGAGAGGATTAATGTAGTTGACGTATCAGGATGGGCCACTCGTGAAGATAAGTGAGTTAATGAATCTTTTGTCCGATGTGGGGTATGAATATGAGAGGTAAGAAGATGTAAGAGTGTAAGTAATAGGTTGATATTGAAACTACATTTCGATGGATACTAAGGGAATTGAGGTAGGCTGAAATGGGAAATTTTTCTTAGTAAAGAAACATTTATTCTGATTGGGTGATTGTCAGAGGTTATCGATCATACAGATGTATTGGAATATGATTGTACATACGGGAAATATTGGAAAAAATTGGTATTGGTAAAATTAAGTGTGTGAGTACTCTACTAGAGAATATAAAGTTGGATTTAATGTAACTGAGTAGATTGGGATAAAAATGAATATTTTAGTTGATTGTCATTATGAAGTTCTGAGTTGCTTAAGTTGTGAAGTGTTGTTTGAAGAATAAAGTGAAAAAAAAAGGAAAAAGAAAATTTTGGGACTCTGGGAGAAAGAAACGATGTTTAGTAGTACTCTGTTAATAAAACTTTGAGACTGGATATATAGTGTTGAATAATTTTATGAAATAAGGATCTTAGCGGAATGGTGATATATTATTTAAAGCTGATGATAAATAGGGGAATTTTGGGAATTACAGAACATGATTGAGATTAGGTTGAAACGAGATTTTTGGTGGTTGTTAATGTATGATGAAGTTGTGTATAATCGCATCATGATGAAACGTGAAGCACGGAATAGAACCATGGGAAGGTATGATATGTGGAGTATATGTTATCTTTGATTGTAGGATACGTGGAGTTGTAACGGTATGAATTGAAGGAGAAAGTATGAAATTAAGATATAAATTTGATAATAATAGTTGGGCATCAAAAGATTTAACTAATGGTGAATTTGGTTATGCGAGTACTCAAAAGGAAAATACATGAGAAAGAATGATGATTTCTTGAGAGAGCAGTCTATTGTAATTATATATAACGAAGAATGTTGATTTGGGGAAAATTTAAATTTTTGGTTAGATGAGTTAGTGGAAGGAGTTATGAGAATTGAATCTCATAGCGATAGTTAGAAGGCGTGAATAGATGGTTAAGAAGGTTAAAGTTAAAATAGATAAGATATGCAGTTTGGTTCTTCGTCGGGAATAGAGGACTACGACATTCGGGTGATAGGGGAGTAAAATGTTTGGATATCTTGTTTCCAAGGCAATTGATAGCTGGTGGTGTTCAGTGAAAGGTTGAGGATAAACTTTTTCAAGGATGAGTTGAGGTTATAAAGCGAGTTACCAAGTAAATTATAAGATTTGAAATACCTGACTCGCTCCGGAGGAGGTTGGACTAACATTAATGGGAAGTGGTAAGAATTAATGCTTGAATATCAATAGAATCTTAAGGATCTAAAGCTTATAAGAGAGAAATATGATGAATTTAATGTATCGGGTCATAAATGGAAATTTGTTGTTTAAGGGATAACATGATGGAAACTAATGATGGTGATGCGCTAATGTTAGTTCTAAGGGTTTGAATTAATGGACTACAGAGTGTAGATGAAGGTTGAAAAATCCCTAAGGGACAATGGAGTATTAACAAGTGTGGTAGAATATACATGTTGCGCTGATAGTCGGGAGCATAGTTATGAGAATGAAATTGTCATGGGTGTCTTGTGAGACTTGTTAGTTTTTGGGGTGTCGTGACTTAGAATAATTGAGTATCATGAGAGGAAGAGATATGTTGACCCTTAACTCTAAGGAATCTTGAAAAACATTTATACTATGATTACGGATGATGAATTTGGAGAAATGCTTAATAAGGATAATAATTTAATTGCGAGTAGATCTGAAGTTCTCTGTAAAAGGTCGAATCATTATGTGAAGTGTGGTACAAGGTTTATGTGGATCGATTATATAAGATTACGTGGATTTTGTAATGGTCATGAGGGCGTGGTCGAAGATGTTAGCGTCGTTTGTGGGTGTTAATGATAAAGCGAGGTGGGATGTCGAATTAGAGAGAGAGATACAACGGTGGAATTCGTGAATTGAGACAAATAGGTGGGAATGTTATGTGTTGATTAGGTATAAAAGGCACTTATCGGAAAGTAGTGACTATTGTATGAGGATATAAAGGCGTATTGAAGTGTAAGACACGAGTTACTTGAGATGATAATTTAAGAAGTAGAGGAAAAGTTGCTCAGGTAATACTAACTTCAGCTTGATGTTAGGATAAGCCATCGGAAGCTATTGAAGAGATGTTGAATTCTAATATTCTTTGAAATGAGGGCGTGATGAAAGGAAAAATGACTCTAATGAGTGAAGAACTACAGGGAAGAATGGAACTTGATATGGCTGGCGAGAATAAGTTTCTGATATGTTAAATTAATGAAGGAATGATATTGGGTGAATACTATAATATAGCTAAGTGAACATGAATGAGGATTCATAAAGTACCATACGGGGAGAAGGAGGTCTAAGGGAAGGTAGGAAGTCGGTATGTTAATGTAACTATTACAGGTAGAAGCTTGAGTTAACGATGCTAGCTGGTATGGCGGAATGAAGTGTGATGGGAGAAGGAATATGGTAGATTGAAATTTTCAATTTGATTGGAAGCCCAAACTTGAGGTGAGATTATGCGAAAAAGGGGATATTGATAGCTATTGGAGCTAGTAATAAGTTGTTATGATAGGGGGTTATCAAGCAGGTGGTGTGAATGATCGGTTGACGTCGTAGCACGGATGATATATATATATATATGCATGTTGTTGGAATTATCATGTGGGAAATCGGATGTTGATAAATCATAGTAAGACTAGAAATATATGATGTTAACAGTGAGCCTAGGGTATATATGCTATGGTGAAATTGAGATAATGATAACTTTATGGTTAAGATGTTATGGCATGACATGGTGTTGATATAAATGAAATGACAAGTGCAAGGGGAAAGACACGATGTTGATCTATACGACGATGAAATTATGATGGTATAGGGAAATAGTAAATGAGCAGTATATGAAGTGTATTGTGGTAATGTATTGATTAATGGCGATATTATGCTTATATATATACATGCACAGTGATTATATGTGCAGGTTTGTTAAGGTGGATATAACTATACTATGAAGTGGTGTTTTAAGAGGTATATATGTGGGAGCATTACGAAATGGTGGGGTTATCGGTGATGTATTATATGTTAGTTGTATGCTGGGGGAAACCTTGAGTGTATTCTGCGTATCTGAGGATGCCAAGATGTCAGTAATAAACAATTTGATGAGTGGGGTTTTGATAAGAGAATTTACTTGCACATTAATGAATCTGATAGTCAATAACGAGGTGATATGATGACACGAATTATGAGTGGATACGGCTGATATCGGTGATATGGATATTGATTTTGAGTGGTATTATTGATGGTTGATTTATGATATTGATAACATGATAAAATATGAGTTGATGGGTGTTGGTGTAATATGGGATATGAGAGGACGTATATCGTAGTTGGGCTGTGTGACGGGCGATGATTATGATATGATTAGATTGTGTAATATCCAGTTGCAGTAAGTAATATTCAGGGTACGTTGCGAATGTAATTACGAGGTAGTACGCGATCTCTGAAGCCAATGACTATGTTAGGAGAATATGATTGGGTGACAAGATGTCATGATATTCGGTAATAAGAGCGTATTGAAAGGTGAATTGAGATGATAAGACAGACCGGGTTTTGAGTAAATTTCGAGGACGAAATTTTATAAGGAGGGTAGGCGTAATAGCATTCACTTGCCTACCAATATTATGTTGATAGTATATAAGTTTCTCGGTGGAGTATTTGGGAGTGAAATTAAATTTGAAGTTGAGTAGTGGAGAATTCAACAAATCGATTAGGTTGGTGGTATATTTCGGTTTGTGGTGGTGCAGGAGATAGTATAAATAATTTTTGGAATAATATCGATATATTGAGATAGTATGAGATGAGTAGTAATATATGCCTCAGGGAATAACCACCTGATGGAAATCGATTTTACGTTGAGATTTAAGTGCGGAAGGTGTAAGTGCTTAAGCAAGAATGGAACTTAAATTTCTTACTTCAAATATCACTCTGGCAAATTGTCTTCGTCACCAAATGCATAAGTATTCCTCTTAACACTCTTTGGCGAAATTTCCAACTTTCCGCCACACAAAAATTTTCTTCCATTTCTTTCATCGATTATTACCGACTTTAAACTTCGAATCAAGTGGTGGATTTGCTTCTCCTCATCATCCTCACATCATATCTAGGTAAGAAAAGATCAAATCTTTTGGAGATATTTCTTGAGTTTTTGAAGAGTTGACTTTTATGAAATTTTGTTGACTTTTAGATCTTGGATTTATTATGGTATAGAAATGTTATCTGAGTATCGGTGAGGGGATTAGCGGTGATTTTGAGTGATTATTGAGGTTAGAAAGTGGTGTAAATTAAGAGTTGACTTTTATTGACTTTTATTAAATTAACTTTAAATTGTAATATGAGATCAAAGGACTTTAATATAGTTGTTTTGGGTATGGAATTATTGGTTTGGATGTGGATAGAGTAGAGATTGGGTTGAAAGTTTGGGGAAAGTTAGGTATAGCATTTAAGCGTTTGAATTGGAGGTTGTATTTAATGGATTAAATTAGTTGTCAATTGATTGTTGGATTGATTAAGTGTGCTTAAAGTGTTATTGTTGGGGTAATAAGGAGATGACAGATAATATTTGAGATTTTCTGAAGTTGTGATGCAGAATAGGTATGTTGGAATATTAAAAGTGTATACGATCTTGGGGATAGGATGATTGCTAAAGTTATAAATTTGAATGCGTGAGGCATTGGTACAACACTGGGGATTATAGATGTTAAGAGAGGTTATTACGGGATGTGTTATAATGTATAATTTCTTTGGACGGAGTTGAGCACGGATACAGCACGAGGACTCCTGAGTCATTATTATTCTTACTTTTGGGCTGAGGTGATACAAATCTGATGGGGACCTTTCATATATATTATGATTATATATTTTGCATGTGTTGTCTTGGGACTATTCTGATATGTGTATTGTGTGATTATGATTCATATTATGAAATAATTGAGATTATGATTGATATTATGTGTAAATCCTGATTTATGATTCATATGATGAAATAATTGAGATTATGAGGTATATTATGAGATAGCGAGATTATGATTTGTATTATGAGATGAACATGATTAAATGTTGTCTTTGTGTGGCCGTGTCTTTGTGTGTGGCACGTGTCTTTGTGTGTGTGGTATGCGGATGTGGTTTGATTGCCTTGTGTGTGTTATTTGCGGAGGCGGTGGTGACCCGACCCGGGAGGTTTGGTGTGGTGTGCGTATTGTGTGGGTAGCCGGAGTGGATTCGGGAGGTTTGGTGTGATATGCACGTTGAGGGTGTAGCACCGGTCGGGATGGAGGTGGAGGCACATGCGATTATGTGGAGGTGGATTCATATATGTATATTATTTGGAGGTGGATTCCTCATGTGTATTATTTGGGAGGTGGGAATTCCTCGTATGTGTGTGTGCGGAGGGGTGGTTCCTCGTTTGAGTGACTTTGTGTCTTTGAGGCTGTTTCCTTAAATGAATATGCACTTGTTGACGGTTATAAAGTGTTATGTGATATCGTATGAGAGAACTCTATGTGATTTGTGAACAGTTATTTATTGTGTAATGTATAAGCATATGTTATATATATGAAATATGTGAATATATGTGATGAAGTAGTACGTAGTATTTGTATTCAACTCGGCTTAATAGTTGAAGCTCCCATTACCATGGGCGTTTATGCCTAGGTTCTAAGGGTTGTCGGTGAGGTTGTCGGTTGCATTGATAGAGGCTGCTGATTGAAGATCATAGATATGAGGCGGTGGTGGCATAGAAATTCTGTCGATTTCCTTGTTGTTGTCGGTTGTATATTGTTAAAACTTTGTGTATTGTATTTCATTGAGATGCAGTTATACTTTCCCTATGTTGTATTTTGGATTTCTTGTGTATCTTTGAGGGTTGTATCGTTAAAAGATTAGTTTGTATTATGTTGTTCGTTTATTTTATTGTATATGTTGTTAGTTAGCATGATGGACAAAAGTGTATTTTTATTATTATTAATGTCCAAATGAGTCTTTTTATGTTGTCGTCCATCGATCGGTGACTCTGTACATCTGAGTTGTTGATGACCTTAACACCAGGCGGCCGACTTGGGGAGGCGGGTCATTCTGATACATCATCTCGAATCTTGTGGTCGTTTAGCGCTCATAGATGCTTGTTTTGTTAGGGCGAGAGAAAAGTTAAGCCATTTGGAGTGTCGACCAAGGATCAGAAGAAGTCTAGGAAATAGAGAGTTTATATTTTCAATTGACAAAGATTATGGTTTGGTGGGGGTTGGATTGGGGAAGATGAGTAGAGAGTTTTTTAATTACCGTTTTATTTTTGTTTTTAACAAATAATTTTAATTGACAAAAATACCTTACAAAAATTAGAAAAAATTATGAAAAACTCAATTTTTGGCCCCAAAAACACGGAATGACAAAGTTTGACCACTGAAATGTCGTGTCAGCAGAGGCCTAGGGTGTCCAGACAGGGACTTTTAACAAAGTGAGTGATCCTTGATGTCATTTGCCCTTCTTATTATGTTTATATGTATTTCATTGATGCAGCGTACTTGAGGACCTTTATCATCAAAGTCCGACTCCTCGTTATTGAGGATCTGTTAGATTAATTTGCTTAAATAGATAAATCGATAGCTATATATATATATATATTACATAGTATAATGAAATATTGTTAAATAGTCATTCTAGCAGTTATAAGATCTTATTGACAGAAAAGTTTACGATACTAATTTCAGATTGTATATATATGTTCCATGTTTAAATAATATTTTTGTCTTATGATTTTAAATGCTAAAAAAAGGATTCTTTATGTGAAAACACTCGGTCATTTTGGACTTTGAAAAAATTAGAAAGTTTTTGATGAGGTGATGATGGGAAAAATGTTTCAACTTAATAAAATGAAGCATGATTTATCAAAGGGAAGCAATTGTTTGTGAGAAAACATTATTGGTGGAGAAACAAATGGTATATGGAACAAATGACATCGATCTGATTTAGATACAGATTGATAAGTCTGATCCATGGTGAAGATGTTTGGTATTTTTTAAGATTTAATCTATGATTAGAGAGGAGCTTTTAGGAAAGAATAAATCTTTAAGATCTAGCAAAGAAACCATGAGGCCGAGACGTATTCTTTGTCAAGCAAGGTTAATTGGTGCTTCCCGTTTGATCCCGACATAGAGTGGAGACATAAGATTGCGGAAAATATGGAGCGTGGAGTTCTGGTATTGACGGATTATCGATCCAGAAGCCAGTCAAATCCAATGAACAATGAGAACACGAAAGGATTGTGGTATTCTAGACACTTGGTTCATTTGGTACCCTTTTATTTCCCAAGTCTAATAATTATATTAACTTTGTTTATTATATTGCTAGTGTTACAATTTCTTATAAATGTTTTACTAAAATTATTGTGGTTGTTTTCCTTCTTAGTAATGTTCTTACTAGATTTTTTCTTTAGTCGTCTAAATCATGGCTTAAAGTATTGAATTCTCGTGACCTGAGACCAAGAGAGCATTATGCATTCTCCGTGTAAGAAGTGTTAAATTATGCATTTTGATGTGTGTGGATTAAATTATCGCCGTTAAGCAATGTGTATCTGACAATGAGCGTGTTATTTTGGCAGCCAGTTGTCGCTTAGGTCCTTTTTAAAGATTAGTGATCGTATATGGTGGAGTGCGAAGCATTAATTGATATAAATGAATTCTTTTAAATGATAAATGATATCATAGCCATTAAATGCTTTTTTCAAATAGAAAAAAAAAACAGTACCAGACCTGCCAACCTGCCACTAATTATTACTCCGCAGGCGCGTTCTGTACATCAATTGTAAGTGTGAAACTGGTTATTAATCTACGATACATTTCTCCTCTAGATAGCCACCTTTAGGACAATGTAGAAGAAAGAAAATAATACTCCAGTAGATTTTTCTCGTTAAACATTATTCGTATATGACCTGTTTGGTGGAGAATTACTATATCCAAATTATTTTACTTAATATTTTCAAATCTTAGAACAACGTTTTCGTCATAAAATTATTTTTGTTCATTATCTCATATATATGAATTTTATATCTTTCAATTTGTTATAAAATTTATATTGAAATATTATTTTTTAGTAATATTTTAATAATAGTGAAACTTTCATGATTCTATGATAAAACCCAAAATATTAATTCAAAAGAATTAGAGAGGCTAATTTCAAAATATAAGTAGGTGCCAGAACTTTATAATTGTGCCCCATGTGGATGACTTTGATTGGCAAAATCGAAAATGCAATGAAGAAGACGTGTGAGTCCTTAATGATTGATGACGAAAAACTTTACAATAAATAATTCAATTGTAAAAGTGTGGAAGTAAATGTAGCAGCAGCATAGTGCATTACAGGAAATATCACGGAGGAAGTCGATAGTTGGATGTGCCGATTGGTGGAGAATTTAGAGTTTTTGGCTGAACGTTTCAATACAATTTAGCTCCTTGAGGCGATAGCGTTACGTGAAGAGGCGAGGGTATTGATAGTTCAACAGCTCTGGATTCTTTCTGGGTTGGTATCACGCAGGCAATAATTCAATTGTAACCTTGTGGCTTGCGAGATGTTAACGAAATATTTACTTTGGACCTCTAATAATGCCGGATGTTTGTTGCATGTCATGTTTTTATAAAGGTGAAGCTTGACCCTAATACAAAAAGTGAATATTCATGTAGAATAAAGTCAAGTGGCACTAGGGTTTTTTATAAGATGATATGTGGAAAATTAAGAATTCTACTTGTCCTCCAATTAAAATTGGACGTGTTGAAAATACGAGTTCGTGGTATTTTAGTCACTCGAAATTAGTTAAAGTGGTGAAATTAGATTTTATCATTACTTAAAATCTAATTATACACCTCGTATGATGATGTGGTATTAAAATATTATTCTATAAATTTATGGGATTAAAATAATAAATTGGAAGAGAATGAAAATAAAAGCAATTTTTTTAACAAACGTGCTCAAAATGGCAGCCAGTTAAAAAAAAGGGTAAATGAATTATGGTATAGGACAACATATCATCTCCCGAGTAAACGTTTTCTAGCAATTATTATATAGGAATTTATACATAAGAAATCCTCTGAAGTTTTCTAGAAACTGTATGCTTGAAAAGCCAAAAATCTCCTGAAAACTACAATTCTTTTAGTACTAAAAACTCTTTAGAATTCTTAATGAATCGAGAGTAAGTACATAAATGTTTGTAGAACCACCCTCAAACTACCACCAAACCACCATCAGAAGTTCAAAACATTCAAATCTTCAAGTCTCAATACAAAAATAGGCATCTCAAATCAAGAACAAGGCTTAAATTACTACACAATCATAGTAAATTCATGAACAATATCCAAAAGTTGATGAATACTTGAGCTATGAGCTCAACATTCAAATTAACTACATGAAATATTCTGTTAAGACCCTTGTAGTAAATCATAAGTAGGAACAATCTGCTAAGATCCATGCTTGTATAGTCAGTACCAAGTATAAGGTACAACATTCAAAAGTTGATGGATACCTGAATTATTAGCTCAAACATCAAATCAACTACAGAAAATATGCTGCAAAGATCCATATAGTAAATCACAACCTCGAATAAGTTACTAAGTCCCCTCCTATAAAGTCAGTACCATGTACAAGGTACAACATCCAAAAGTTGATGAACACCTGACCTATTAGCTCAAACAGTCAAATCAAATATAGAAAATATGCTACTAAAGTACTTGTAGTAAATCACAAGTTCGAACAACCTGCTAAGGCCCCTACCTGCATAGTTAGTACCATATACAAGATACAACATCTAAGAGTTAATGAATACCTAAGCTATTAGCTTAAGCATTCAAATCAACTACATGAAATACGTTGCTAAAGCCCTTGTAGTAAATCACAAGAAGGAACAAGCTGCTAAGGCCCTGCTTGCATAGTCAGTACCAAGTACAAGGTACAACATCCAAAAGTTGATGAATACCTAAACTATTAGCTCAAACATTCAAATACGTTATAGAAATACGCTACAAATTCCCCTGTAGTAAATCACGATTAAGAATAAGATGCTAAGCCTGCTAGTTGCATAGTTAGTAATAAGTACAAGGTACAACATCCAAAAGTTGATGAATGCTTGAGCTATTAACTTAAACATTCAAATCAACTACATGAAATGCGCTGCTAAGACCTTATAGTAAATCACAAGTAGGAATAAGCTATTAAGGCCCCTACCTGCATAGTCAATACTAGGTACAAGGTAGTTACTAAGGCCCCACCCATGCTACTTGGTGCCTGATTGCCCAAGCTAAGGTCCCTTTAGTTGATACTATGCTACTAAGGCTAAAGCCATCAGGGATAAAGTTGCGAGGCACCCGCTCGGACTATATCCAAAAAGTATAGTTGCCCCATCCATCTCCAGCGTAGGCTCAAGTAGTGTTGTAAATGAACTTTGAGCTCGATTCGGCTACAAAGGCATTCGGCTCGAAATAGTTTCAAACTTAGAGCCGAACCTTTAAAATTGATATTCGTCGAACCAAACCGAACGGTTCGAAAAAGCTCGGCTCGGTTCAGCTATTTTGTTGTGGAATAAATATATGGAGCTTTGGCCCAATTAAGACATTAAACCCAGCCCCAACCTTATTCTTTAAGCCCCAATCACTTATTCGAGGCAGTTCATTGCTTTCGCCGTCCCCATTATCTCTCGGCTCTGCTTATCTTTACCGACATGCAGCTACTCTCATCACACATCTAAAGTGAGATTCGGCGAAACTCAAACAAATCCCAGCGCCCCCGAGATCGCCTATTCAACTCGAATGGTTTGAATTGACATATTATATCGTTATCGATTAAGTCTCAAACCCACCACCCAATCCGCCTATTCCCGGAATGAAATAGAGCACCGACCCGCCCACCGAAATCTGCATCTACAGCCATGAGATTACAAAGAATAAACGAGGGGTGATGCATGTATGTTCATTCGAAGTTTGGATAGCGTGAGAGGTTTTGAATTAGGTATTCAATTGATATTTTTTGGGTTTAATTGTTTCAATTTGATATTTATTTTGGTTTCAATTCTGCTTTTAATATGTAATTTGAGTTAGGATTTCAATTGGGCTTTGATATTAGAATTTCAATTTGATTTTTTGGGTTCAAATGTTTCAATTAAATGTTATTTTGGTTCAATTTTTTTAATATTTCGAGCCGAACACATTCGAACGGTTCGGCTCGAACGTGAACCTCGAGGATAAGGCTCGAGGGTTTCGGGCGAATCAGGCCTAAAGTTCGAAGGGCGCCACGGCTTGACTTCGAACCTACCAATGTTCGGTAGGGTTCGACTCGTTTATAGCCCTAGGCTCAAGTCCATATTAACAAGCCCCTCCTAATAAAGACGGATCAACGTCATGGCAGACCTCGGCTCGACAACTAGTCAAATACCAAAGCACTCACTTCCCATACCTCTCGTGACAGATATATCCAAGTCAAGACCAGTATTTTATACCCCTGCTCAGCATTATTATCTAGGGTCAGCTAAATGAACCCAAAGGTTCGATTTCATCTTCAGAGTATTCGACCTCGAAATAGTTACAAGTTTCGAGGCTCCTCGGCTCCCAGGGACTTATCAAACTTGTTTTAACCTTTAAAATTGATATTTTCATGAACCGAGCCTAACTGCTAGAAATTATTCGACTCGGCTCTTTGGATCAGCGGCTCCAAATAATTACGCTTAGCCCAAACTCTACTCTCTTGCATTCTCAAATTTTACTAAGATTAAACCCCCCTCCCAAATTGAATCGCCCATTTCTCCTGCTCCTCCCCACCTCATTACAAAGAATAATGAAGCCGAAGTTTTGGGCCCTTTTGGTTTAGTTATTAACTCAGTCTGGGTCAGGATGGTGCTTTCTCTCGTGTTTCTTTTTAGCTTAATTAATCGCATGTTAAACACAAACCTTAATTCCAACTCTATCTCAATATACTTCAACTCTCAACCAGCGATACATGTAATTTAACTCGGAGTAAAACAAAGATCCATGTAAGATCTCAATAACAATCAGTTTTGAATTTATTCGATTGTTTCTGTTCCTGATTTTTGTTCAATTGCTTCACCTTAATTGTCTTCAATGTTCCAGCTTTGATGTTTTTGGTTCACCTTGAAGCCTCTTTAATTTTCGATTTTGAGTTTTCAATTTGATTTTTTTTGGTTCAATTGTCGGAATTTAAATATTATTTCGTCCAATTTTTAAATATAGCATCGAAATGAACACGCTCGAACGTTGCTTTGGCTCTCAACCATCGAACCCGAGCTCAAACGGCCAAAACTAAGATTCGACAATTTCGAACCTAGTTTTAAACTTTAGTCTCGATTACTTCTAGCCGAACCTCGAATCGCATCATTCTGCATGTCTGCTTGCTTAAAGCCCCACACATATCCAAGTTCACAATTTTCAATCTCAAAGCTATAGTCGTAAAAAGACATGTTAATAATATAATCATATATTATTTCGTAGTCATCAAAATGTAATCCATAAGGAGATACCAGATTTATTATCTCAACTTAAGTGTTTGGATGACAGCCACCAAAGAGTAATACAACGTATATTATCTTTATGACCATTTATACAAGTCTTTTGAACTGTGCTTTTTATTTTTTAGAAAATAAAAATATCGAGCCTGATGAATTTGCAAACCTATAAGTTTAATGATGTCCTGCTCTTCAACAGCACAACGAGTCGTGGACATCGAGCACATAAATTAAACTAATAATTATGATACGGATCTTGTTTCCAAATATATATGAAAAGTGAAAATGTAGCATACCTGAGGAAATAGAAGGAGTCTTTGAAATTACCACCCAAGAAAATATTTGTCCCAAGCTGAATTGTTAAGTTTCCGATTCGCTTACATATTTCTCAAAGCATAACAGAGTAAGAGTTTCATGAAATATCCCATGATGAAACCTTGTCACACTTGTCGGAATCTCAATGCTAATGATTCGATTCTTTAAGCATTTCTCTCTTTAATTATCTCGATACTTAATAACTCAAACCAGCCTGCCACATTCATGTAAGTCTCTTTATTCTATACGTATAGTTCTGTTAATTCCAACATCTCTTCAAAGAATTGACGATCTAACAATACTTAAGAATACTCATAACATTATAACCTTGAATCAGATTGATATCCACATCTCGAGAAGCATTTGACCAAGTCAACTCACGCTAATTAGTCGAGCCAAGCATAAATTGATAACATGGAAGTCAATCTAATGGTTATGTTACAATGTATCGAATCAATTTAGTAAGGAATCATCTAAGGAACGAGATTTTTATTACGCCGTATATACGATGCGCGAACATATATAAGAGAATGTATTGAACTTCGCCCAAGTACATAAACAACTTTCTGGCTTATACATCTAAGTAGATTCTTACACTCACCTTATGCTAGACATAATTCCATTCGACAACCATTACAATTTAGATATATTCCAGCCTGGTATATACATGTTTTAGGTAACATTATACAAACCCTACTTGCCACCCTAATAATAATAATGCTGACAAATATTCACTACGCTTATAATATTAAAATACAATTCCCCACGGTCGGAGCGGGAGGGACGACGTAACACCTGGGCATCGTCTGAAAAATTGGTAAATAATACGAAAGCTGAAGGCCTTTTGTGAAGATAAGTCGACAATTTGATATCGGAGCGAAATAATAAATGAAGAACCCGCATACCACCACAAGCCACTTTTTCCCGAACAAAATGTATGCCGGGTATCGACGCTCTGGGTTTTGTTTGATCTGACCGGATTCTCGCAGGTAGATAGCACTAACATGGTCACAATACAAAATAGTGACTTTGGTCGGAGGATGATGAAGTTCTAACAATAAATTCCATAACCAACATGCTTCAGATACAACGTGCTCTCTAACACTGACGATATTCCGCCTCTACACTTGAACTAAATACCGGTACGAAGGCTTGGAAGACCAGGAAATGAGATTATCACCTAAGAACACACAAAAACCTGGATTTAATTTCCTTTGTATCGGGACAACCAACCCATCCGCATCAATATAAGAAATCAAAAGCATGTTAAGGAGATTTATAAAGCATTTAAGGCCAAAGCATCTCTATGGGGATATCGCACAACTCGCTGTTTGAATATGATCAAGCAAGAAAGTACCCATAAAGCAGACATATCCGTTGAACTCGCATAAGAAATATCCGGCATGGTAAATGCGTATATCAAGAGCCCCACTGCCATTTAAATAGAGACGGATCCCCACACGGGGAAGTTTTAATTTCTTGTTTCACCTAGTTTAGACTTAGTATCAATAGCATGTTTGCACTCATGACATACCAAATTACATTAATAATAGACTCCATATTTTATGTCGGTAGAGGTGCTACACCACCTACATGACGAGTAACAAAAATGGCCTAAAAATAATTGAGTTTTCCCAAATCTTCATGACAAATTCAGAATTCAACATAGACATAAGATGTAACTACCCACCCCCTGTGTCGGGGCCGCCTGAGGTTAAGAACATCAACAACTCCTGCATAACGAGTCACCAATCGAATGGATAAATAACAAAATGACTTCATTTGATATTAATAATACTTTAATTCATCGCCAAGGAATCTAAATACACATCCCTAAAATACGCCATCAACACAAACATAACAACCTCGAATAATACAACCAACAAATAAACATAAGCCCCCACAATACATCATAATAGTAAGTGGCGGTCAGCACACGACTTCTCAATATATAACACATAAAAGTTCTCAAAAAATATAAATAAGAGGAAAAGAGGTGGAGAAATGACCGCTGAGGACTTCCTATACCACCACCGCCTCACCTACTGATCTTATCTCAAACCTAGTGGAAGCAGTTCCAAATAATACAAATTAACTGCATCCAACCACATATAATCATTCCTTATATATATTATACTGCATGAACATTAATAAAGACTACTCAATGAACCACTACCTCAAATTTCATAGTAACCTCTTATTTGTCATATTAGTACTAGATCAATGTGAAACACTCCACACACAAATTCATAAATTACCAAC
Organism: Lithospermum erythrorhizon; assembly: GCA_019722365.1. NCBI lineage: Eukaryota > Viridiplantae > Streptophyta > Magnoliopsida > Boraginales > Boraginaceae > Lithospermum > Lithospermum erythrorhizon. The sequence goes on along the minus strand of JADFUC010000157.1, from coordinate 79,445 downwards.
AATGCATAATCAATTCATTCAAATAAAACAACACAAACAATAATGGTTAGTCCAACAAAAGGATGATCAAAACCTCCATCCGCCGGCCGCATTCATCCACCAACCACATCCACCTCAATACACACATCTCCCCAACACACACATATATATATACATCACAATCAGTCCCCACCGAGACTACCCCTCAATATGCATATATCATCACACCGAACTCCTCCAAACATCTTCGGGCTACCCCCCAATACGCATAATATCACACCAAACCTCCCGCCGAGGCTACCCCCTCAATGTAAATATATATCATTTCACCCAAATCAACCTCGCAAAAATACATACCCAACTATAAACAACACACAGCCTCACACGTGAACAATAAAAATTTATCAATCGTAGTATAATCATAATGAATTCATAAATAATTCATAACATCAAACTCGATACATTCCGGTCATAATCACACGAATAAATCAAATAACCCGTTACACTTAAGCTACTTCAAAACGTGTTGCATATTTCGCCGTGGCGTAATCTGAGATATGTATAAATAATTTCGGAATAAAAATCGACGTAGTAATTTGGGTATTTTAGTATTATAATGAGTAGTAAGCCATGTCATGTGGAAATTTTATATTCGGGAATCGGTTTCATCGTGAGATTTAAGTACGTAGTGCAAGATATAAACCCAACTAAATCCGACTTGAAGTTCCATTCTTTAAATATCTTATCAACTCATCATCTTTCATCATCATCCAAAACACAAAAACCCATTCCTTTGCCTTTGCCGTAGGTCAACTCCCCACCCCCCTCCCTCTCCCTTTGGAAATTTTTTCCATTTCTCTCATCAATTATTGCTTAAACCTGAAAAAGGCGACCTGCTCCCCTCATCATATTCATAAAGAAAGATCGTAAATCATTTCGAGAATTCTTCCGCCCAGGCCGACTTTTAGTCGACTTTTACCAATCTGATATTAAACTTCAAATACGTTACGTAGCCTTCCATAGCTTGTTTCTTGGAAGTTAAAAGCTTGGAATATTTTTGGGTATTTTTATGAATTTGAGACGCTGACTTTTTAGTTTGACTTCTGGGCTTTTCTGACTTTGTTTCGAGGCTTTGTAAAATGGTATGAAAGTTATATCTAAGTTTACTATGCTACATAATGATCGATTTTTTAGGTTTGAAATTGTTGAATATGCTAAAAGACTTTGTTGACTTTTTGAGGAAAAATGTGGAATTTGTAAAAGTGTATTATTGGAGTTTAATATAGTTGTTAGAGTATAGCCTGTGGATTTTAAAGCCGTTATAAAGAGATTATGTTGGATTTCGATTTTAAAGTAAATGAGTAGTATTTAGATTTGAAAACAAAGGTCATTAACGATAAAGTAATTAGTTCGAAAATCGATCATTGGATTGGGATTGTAACGATTAAAGCTACACATGCGTAATGTGTCAATTTAATCAATATCGATCATTTAAGTCGGTAATTAAAATGTAGCTTAAGTTTTGAATTTTGTGTTGTATACTACTCGTGATGGGGATTTATTACTAAAAGTTATTTTGAATCGCGAGACGAAAGCTCAATTTCTGTGGTTTAATAGACGTTAAGCAGAGGTTATTCTACTGAATGTGTTATAATGTATAATTTCTTTGAATGAGTCAATCCTGAGCTAACACGTAATTCAACTTGTGTTTCATCATTATTGCTGTTTTAGCATAAATCTCATGATTTAATTCCTTCATATACGTTATGTTTATATATTTTGCATGTGTTTGTAACGGGACTATTTCACGTGTATCGAGTTATTGAGATTAATGTTACAGATAGATGCTGATTATGATTCACGTTACGAGATCGTGGTGGTTATTGTGGTTATACCACGCATCGCTAGGTACTTGGCAAATACAAGCAAGGCCGGCCGCTGTAATACGCGCAGTGTTTATCTCGAATGCTTTTGCATATACGTGGACAAGCGGTGATCCCGACCGGACGCTCACGCGGCATTTATATCAGCTGGTACCAAAGGATTCGGGAGGTTCAAAGCGCGATATGCATATCGGCGGGGTAGCCTCGTCGGGAGGACGAAGTGAGACCCCATCTCGATTATTCATGAGTGATTTCATTTGTTTGTTATTTCAGGGAGGTGGATTCCTCATTTGTTTATTATTTACGGAGGCGATTCCTCATTTGCTATTATTTATGGAGGTGGATTCCCTCATTTGTTATTTTCAAGGAGCGATTTTCATTCGTCATTATTCGAGTGCGATTCCCTATCATTTGTTTATTATTGTTTTCATGAGGCGATTCTCATTTGTTTACTATTCAGAGCGATTCTCTTATTCGATTATTTTGTTTGCTGAGATAGCTTCCTTTAAACGACATAAGTATCGATGAAGTAAGCCTGCCAGATAGATATGCGATATCAGATAAGAGGACATTCTTGGCTGATTTTAAGTGACATTATTCATCAGGGTAGCCCGTTAATGTATATGCATACGTTATATATATAAGTATGATTATACATCGATAAACTGCGGGCATTTGTATTCACTCAAATTTTTATAAATTTAATCTCTATTCTCTACGGGCTGCCGCCAGCGCCCAGTTTCTGTGGGTCGGGACGCCAAGGTCGCCGAGGAGCTACGCCGGCTGTGTCGCGACAGCATCGGAGGCTGAAGTATTATGAAGTCCTCACTACCATTCCCTCATTGGCCGACTGTTATATTTCCTAGACTTCTCATACATGTATTTTTAATCTGTATCTCAGTTGTCATACTTTCCCTATGTCAGATTTTGGATTTCTTGGCGTATCCCTTGAGTCAGATTATTCGTGGATTTGTGTTCGGGCTTTGTCATTTGTTTTGTTGGATTTGGGTTGTCGAACACCACGAATGGACTGTAGAGTTTGTATTTGTTAATGTTGTGTCATTTTTGTCAGTTGCTATCCATCGACGCATTCCAGATATGCGCTGTCAATGCATCTTAACCTCAAAAGCCGACTAAAGGGTCGTTAAGCACAAACACATGCCAAATATATATAACCATAATATATACGAAAGCGCTCCCATCGCGAGATTCACAGAATACTCCCGACCAAGAACTAAAAATATCTCTAGACCAATGCTAAGTAGTCCCGGCTCAACTCCTATTGTGTTTTTTACTTTCCTTTGTAATCTCCGTTTTTATTTCTTAAATCCCAAATAAATATCAAATAAAACTCCAACAACCCCAATATAATTATTCTATATCCAAAATATATTTTATAAAATATCAAATAAATATCAAATAAATTCCATAAATCCCCATATATTTTTATTAAATCAAAATACTCCTCCAAAACTCATACATACTCATTAAAACCGATTTTTTATCATCAAAATCCATTTTCTCCATTTTAATACATTTCTAGTCACTTAAAACCTCAAAATTAAAATAACAATAGTTAATCCATTTTAAAATCACCAAACTGGTTATGTAGCCTACATACAACTCTCAGAGTTATGGAAACATCATCAATTCCCCATTTTCCCAAACTCCAATTCATCTCCGCTTGATTTAAAATACCGCTTAAATAATTAAATCATCAAAAATAGTAAAAAAATTCAAATCACTTCAAATTTCAGCCGAGGTACTCACTTACAGTTGCAAAACTTCAAATGTAATATTTTTATTTTTCCCAAAAGTTTGATATTTATTTCATATTTTATATACTTTCTAGCTATTTAACTTCCAAAAATCATAATAAATATAAAATAAATTAAAAATCAAAACTTTCTTTCACAAATTAACTCTATATATCAAAAATCACTTAAACTGAATTTTATGATTTATAGAAGACGTTTACTATTTATTTCGTATTTACCTTTAAAAAGTCAAACTAACGCTAAAATAGTCAACTATTACACAAATCTTCATTATCTTTAACAATTGCAATCATCAAGATATTCATCCTTAACCTTAGATTATACTTATATGTTCAAGAAATTATTTAATTTCAACTTTACACCAAAAGTCAACAAAAAGTCAAAGCTTAAAAACCAACAAAAATATACTTAATCAAGTAAACAAGTTATACCTTAGGTGATTGAGATGTTTGAGAGGAGGTTCTTGAGCTTGATTTCACTAGAAAAATGGAAGAAAATCTTTGGATAGGGGGAAGGGGAAGTTCGCCACAGAGGGTCGTGGTAGTGAAATTTCTTTTTTTTTTTTTTTTTCAAGCAAGAAAACGAGACGGGGTCAAAGCGGAGATATTTATGGACGGGGGCGTTAAGTCCCGTTTGGTATGGGCGGTTTTATTTTCTCCACCTTTTGTATTTAAATTTTTGAAAACGGTACTAAATACATCATTATTCGTGTAACAAAATACTACTTGTTTTTATACTCTCGGTTTATCTACTCTATTCCGAACACATTTTTAATTCTACCATCGAAATGTACTACCAACTGAACGATTTGTTGTATTTTCAACTACTCAACATAGAAAATTTCAATTTCACCTCAAAATACTCCACCGAGCAACTAAAATACTATTAACATAATATCAGAATGAACGGGTTCTTCTATAAGCAGACTACAAGATCCTATAAAGTAAAGAAATAGAATAATATCATCAACAACATATGAGCAGAAGATATCAAAGTATCGCATTCTCGCCGGTAAATAAATAGAAAATGCATCAAATTTACTTTGCATTTCTAAACCCATAAGGAAACATAGTCGCGAAATCATCGATACTAAGTCCGAGTGGTTCTGCTTGGAAAGCCATACAAAGATTCGTTGTGAAGTCGACAAACACGACCGCGTAAACCGGATCCCGAAAATCCACTAGTCGATACATATACGCTTCATGCAGCCACCACGGAGGAAAGAATTTTTAATATCGAAATGATGAATCAATTGTGATCGGTATAACGCTAGTGGGTCGTAACAAATAATAAGAGCATGTTTTACCACAGACTAAAAGTATCACCGTAATCTATATCGACGTGTTGAGTTTTCCCATCACCTACAAGACGAGCCTTATACCTCTCAAAAGAACCATCAGAATGTAATTTATGATGAAAAATCCACATAGAACGAATAACATTAATATGCGAGGTACTAAGTCCCAAGTATTATTTTGAATTAAAGCCTCATATTCATCATTCATGGCCATTTTCCAATTAGGGTCGTTTAGTGCATGCATAGGATTTTTCGATAGAGACAAGTGGAGGTCAAGAAGGACATTGGGGTCGACTTATAAATGCCGGCAAAACTAAATGCAAGTACTCATACAGAAAGACCACATCACGATTTTGCCTCGCGTAGATAAGACAAAAATGGGACTTGTCGCGTGCTTTAACACGGTAGTATATTTCCCCATGGTAATCGTCAATAGAAATGTGAAAATATGAGAAGTTTAATCGTGAAAGTGCCTAAGATCTAGAGCGATTGACGTGTACGCCGGTTACCTAACAACGCCGTGGTTTAAGACTTACTCAATTTGACGGGCGCTGCTCACTCTACATCCACAATGTCGCGCCATGAAGTATAGTATGGTATCAAGCCAGCCACACGGCTACGGTTATATCACGTATCGATCATCACTGTTTAACAATTCATTGGTCAAGCTTTTTTAATCATTTTGATCAAGAACATAATATATCCATTTAAGCATCCTTGCGAGTGCATTAATATGACGAAAGTAGCTCTCGATCCTCGACTTGTAACGCATCACAAGTTTCACAACCTTTTAGCAACAATGCACCAACTCAATTCCCTTGAACTAGAAATCATTACTAAGACTTCAGTTAAAATGTATCAAGACATATAATTATATGCAATTCTTTTACGGTAAAGACTTATAATTTCGAGAAATGAGGTTGAAATTTTGTACAATAAATCATCCAATGTACCATAGGAGAAAGGCATGGAACATATATATCAATCAACTTTCTACATATTTGTACTTTCTTGATTACACATATCAAGAATAATAATTATTGTTAGATTTGTACTTTCTATAGATTAATCATCCAAGGCATCATGAAGATTTTTTAAGTATCTTGATCAAGAACATAATATATCCATTCAAAGTTCGAATACTCTGACTTCAAATGATATAAATTTTTACTACATTTAGTTCATGAAAATAAATTATTTTTTGTACACAAAATATCTACGGTTTTGTTACGCGTGTATTAATATGACAAAATAGCTCGATCCTCGACTCAGAAGTGCATCACCAAGTTAACAGACTTGACGACAAGCCATTTACCAAGACAAGCTTACGGTAGTACTATGGGAAAATTATTATCCTCCGACATATGAAGCCGCACAATCAATAAAATGGATAATAAGGAGCATGATATTTAATTTGAATATGGAAAAATAGTTAAGATGATCACATGATCATACCAATAGGAATTGCGATCCACTTGCAACATTTCCCAATGCCAACGCAAGCTCTGTGTCCCCCCTCCACAGGGGTACAACGCCAGAGGCACATCCCACCTACAACCATACAGACCAACACCACATTATAATTTTTGTAAAGAACAAGAACTTACCGGTAAGCTCATCCAATGATCCTCGCGGTGCAAATCCATCTTCAAAGTGTTGATTTGCTATATGTATTATCAACATCGATCCAATGCGTAAGTTGAGCATAAATGTAACAACCCGAACCTACAGCTGTCACACCGCCGCACACTCCATGAGAGTATGCAAGGCGTTACTTGGATTTCAACCAGTAATACACACTATAGACAATACTAACTCCAATATAACAAAATAGAGCATCTAATCCAATCATTGGGTTTAACATCTACACAAACTACTCAAGGTGTCTCAAAAAATATAATACTCAAAAGCTAAGGCAAATTCCTCTCAATTACAACTCCAAATCTTTAAAGTATAACTCATAATACACAATTATTCTAAAGTCATAAAGTCTATAAATAACACAACTCCAATAAACCAAAAGGAAATAAATTAAACTCAAATTTAAAGATAATGTATCTCAAACCATCCAACAATGTGTACTTGCATCCAATCCTAATTTGTCGGCGCGAAATGGTGGGGGGTCGTAGTTTATCCACGTGTTAGTAAATAACCCGTTTTAGATGGTCGCTGAATCGCATACATACATATACAATACTTTTCAAAACTATTTATATTATATATATACAATATATGAAATTAAAACATCAAGTAGTGTAATCAAACCATTTGAAAACATTTATGTTCAAACGTTTCACAAGCTCGCAAAATGGCATCATCAAAACATATATTTTAAACCACGCTATGTTCAGAGAAACTTCCAAAAACTAAACCACACTTAAGTTCGTGAAACTTAAAGACAACCCGCCTATTCGGTAACACTATTTAAGAATATGGGATGGGGGCCTAGACAACGAGTAGGTTTTCCTCCCTACCTAAGGGCAACTAGGACACCCTCCCTAGAATGAGGCTACGAGTCACACTTTCCCCCGGTGACTCCATCGCTTGTGAAGTTTCGAACAACACCTCGGGTATCCCTCAATATCCTGCAATGCATAACGGATCTCATAAATGATCAAGCACTGAAATCACATTTAAAATAATTCCATAAAACATAATTGAAAACATCGTGTGATCAATAAAGTCGTATATCAAGCTATTATATAAAACAAATAAAACATCGCATCAATGTGCCCATATCACACACACAATTCAACATACAAATTTCAAAGTATTTCATAAATCATTTTCATGCTTGATCAATTTAAAAAACATACATAATAGTACTAGTTAAAATGAGATATCATAACTCAAAGTGCATTTTACAAAAGTATTTCTTTATAAAAATAGTTTGATAACATAATCTTATAAATATATATTTTTAGGTATCAAAATAATCTGTGAGACGGTATAACCATTTCACTCGACAATAATCTCACTAGTCCGAATCTCCTAATCGAGTCTCAATCCGATCCTTCAAGATCTAAATGACAATGATAACAACATAGTGTAAATCCTCAATCCAATATTAACAATACCATAAACTTCAACCGTTAAGTTAAATATACTAGCTTAGTCTCAATTTTGCCCTCTTACGATCAAGCCTACAATATTACTCACCAAAATCTTAACAAATAATCACCATGTAGTCTAACCCATTTTAACCATTTAATCTACAACATTCCTAATCCACTAATCTCAAGAACTAACCTTAACAATAAATAATTGATTCAGCTTAAATTAAAGCTACTATGCCTCTCGATTCACAGGCGGGGGAGCCACCCAAAGCTTTAATAATGTAGGCGAAGTCATTGCTGGTCGCAGGAAACGGGGTGGCTGTTTCTCGGCGTGGGGCGAGGCCGATTGCCTGGGGTTTTACGGGGAACAAGGATTTTGTCAGTTTACAAGCTGTATAAATGGTTTCTGGGGCGATTTAGCGGATTAGTGTTTTTGACCGTAAGTTTTCAAAAATTATATTTGTACCTCAAACTTTTATATTAAATTCTTAAGGACCTCAATTCTTTCTTCATTATAATAAACTAGCCCAATAATAATATAATCTCAATTAAAATCCATCTCAAGGCCTAAAATTTCCGAAATTGATTTAAGTAATTTCTTTCTACAAATATTCGATATCAGAATAAAAGTAATGACGCTGGGGCCAAGTTCAAGGCAAATTTCCGCACTCTAGCCCATTTTTTTCTCATTACTATATACGCTGGAGCGCCATCGCTCGGTAACCACAATTACCATCTGCACTCACATCCACAAATCCATCAACAAACGGGACAATGAACGTATCAAATCGGCTCTGTATGAAGTAGTTTGCAAATCTACTATCCCCTTGCCTCGTCCACCCACCACGCCTCTGCATCACGAACCCGATTGACGTAGAACAGGGCTCCTTTGGTGGAACACTTGATTGACGACATCCTCGTGGTGGATCAGGTAAGCCGTAGACCTAATTTGATCCTGCATGGCTATCAAATTGGATTATGCGGACGCTAATGAATCTAACATTTGTCGCCTTTGTTAAGTTTGTCGTAAACCTCGAAATGTCGCAACGTTTTTCTTCTCCCAACTCCACGGTATTCTTGAATTGGAGTTGCTACGCTAGCGATTTGCATCCGAAAGATGATCTAGATCGCAAGACTCTGGATGTAATCCTTCTTTGATTTTCATGAAAATTTGTTTCCATATAGGAGATGGAGCCTTCTGCAATTCATCCCACACATGTTCAAATTCATTATTAGGGATACAAGGATCCACTAAACTGTTACCATTTTCAATATCCAACTTCTTCCAAAAATCATGAAATGTAGACAATTGATACCGCCCTCGAGAGCTTCCCCATAAAATTTAGTTCACGACAACAATGAATTCGTGTGTACGCCTATAAGTAGCAAACTACGCTTGTTTCCATCTACAATGACTTCCCATTCTTAATACAGATAGCCTTTGGCCTTACAAGATCCAAAGCCTTACGTGAAACATTACCAAGTATGTCACTTAAAAATATGAGATTTCTCTCAAATCCAGCCAAGAAGTTCCACCTTGATCGCTTCCATAGTCGCTTTAAATGGAGTTTATTTGAATGTCCATTATTTCGTTTTCCTTTTTGAACAATGTGTCGAATGTGCATGAAGCACTCTTTAAGCCATTTTTCAACCTACTATGTTCACTTTCAACCCTAAAATTAAACATGAACAATATATTTAGTGAGAGTTCAACGAATCATATATTAAGTATATTTGCTACAATAATTAATTTTAAAAAATGAAATGACTTCAAATTTAATTGAGTACCTATTTCAAGCAAGGTGGTTCCAAAGTGGAGGATTATGTCATTGCCAAGTATAGAAAGAACCTTTCTCATGTGCAGGATTAATCCATGTACTTTGTGTAAATTTCAACAAGGCCGGGTGGTAACGCTGTAATCTTGCTCCATCACCTGCCAACGCTTAGTCCACTCACTTTCTGTAGGAGCCAAGATTGCTTCGTTGAAACGTCTCATATAAGCTTCAGAAAACATTTTATTTCCTGTTATGCTCAACGCTCTTTTCCTAACATATACTTCAATATGCCTCCGGCAAAGGTGGTGAGCACTCTTCGGGAACACTATTTCAAGAGCTCTGAAATAGCCTTATCCCTATTGTATACACGATACTGAAACTTCTCTCGCTGAAAGAGATAATCAAGTTGTAGTACCCATGTATAATTATCTATTCTCTTATAGCAAATTGTATCCCCAGCACTGGTAAACCCCAACACTTGTAGCAATGACAGACCATAACAATTGGTACTGTATGTGCAATCCCTAGTATTACATAAGGAAAGGAGTTTAGCATATCAGATCCAATCGCGAAAAAAATATATCCCCGGCGACATCGGGCCTCAACGCGAAAACTATTTCCACCGTATCCATATCATTCTACTTTTAACTTTAGTCATCTATCATTGATAGAGAAATGGATCGCAAGTATCTAGGTTATCGGGGTCGGGCATGCTAATCGAGGGTTTCGAGCGATTCATTTTATAAAACGTCACAGTTAACACTATTTATATAATTTTAGTTAATAGTGTTAAGTACTAACACTAAATTATCATAATAATTAATAATTAATAATTTTTATATTGTGATGAGTCGTTAATTAAGGTAAATTAATAACTAATCAGTATCACATATCGCGGTCAATCGAACGTATAAATTTTAAGATATTAACACGACGACCATCAATGGTTCGGCACAAGAATCGATGGTTTCGAGCGATCCATTTTATGGATCGGGAAGAGTTCGAAGTTTTGTTTTTGCAAACCATTTCTATTCGTATCCATATCATTCTAATTTTTAACTTGATTATCAAATATTGATACGTAATGGACGGTCAGCTCAGTTGCGCTCTGTGGGACTGGGCATGCTAATCGATGGTTTCGAGCGATTCATTTTATGAAACGCGAAATGTTCCTTAACTTTTTTCCTCCGAACCAATTCTATTCTGATCCATATCTGCCTAATTTTTAACCCCGATTGTCAAAATCTTTGATAGAGAATGGACGGTTTGTCTAAAGTATCTGGGTTCGCATAAAGTTAATCGAGGGTTTCGAGCAATTCATTTTATAAAACGTCACAAATAGCAAATTATTTATATAATTTTAATTTCATCAAAGTGTTGTTAAGACTAACACTAAATTATCATAATAATTAATCATTTTATATCAGCGAGCCTAATTAAGATAAATTAATAACTAATCAATTACACATATCGTGTCAATTGAACACCATAGCCATATTGTGTGAGATACACGATGGACCATCAATGGTTCCGCACAAGAATCGATGATTTCGAGCAATCCATTTTATGGATCGGGAAGAGTTCGAAGTTTGTTTTTTGCAAACCATTTCTATTTGTATCCATATCATTCTAATTTTTAACTTGAATATTGAATATTGATAGAGAATGGACGTAAGTGTTGTCTGAAGTTATCGTCGGTTATGCTAATCGGTGGTTTTGAAGCCATTCATTTTATAAACCATCACAATTAGCACAATTTATATAATTTTAATTAATAGTGTTAAGTACTAACACTAAATTATCATAATAATTAATCGTTTTGTACTAACACTAAATTATCACATTTCAACTGTGAACTCTATCCAAGCATTGTCTCTATATTGTTTCTCATCAACCTTGAACGTGAGTGTTTCCCCGACCTTAATGTCCGCCTGTATGCAGTCCGCCCATTCTTTCAAAGCGTAAGAAAACACATTTGTCTTCATTGTATTTTTCTTTTTCTTTCTCGATCATGACATCGAAACGGCCAAGGTCGTATAATATTTTTTATTAATTTGCCTTCCAATATCTCCGGACGCCACAAAGACGGAAGTTATTTGAAATTTCTTTTTTCCATCGTACCGGACTACTTCAAAACTCCTAACTTCAAAAAAACCCAGGTTTCTTCACCCTTTATTATTTCTAGCTTTCTTTTGGCTTGTCCTTCCTTATTTGTTTGAGCCGGGTTGACTTATTTGTAAAAATTAATAATGTAGTCGTATTGCTGCCAGCGAAAAAAATGAATCGGGTAGCCTCATTTATGTAGACGAATCGCGAAAAGTTTGAAATTTTGATAACAATTATGACTATTTTAAAATAATCAGATCTATACTCCAAATTGATAAAAAGTACTTACACAAGCTATATCAATCAACTCAATCAAATAAAGATATGAGCACATATCGTGTGTACCTGTACACCTGCATTTAACTAATAATACCTCATGTTACCATTACCATATATACATTCGTTTTTTTATACCGCACGATACCCGAAATTGGTCATATAAATAAAAACGATTACATTGAAAACTTTAAGCTATAAGAAAATTTAATTTAAACCTATATTTTTTATTATATTTTCTTTTTTATTTTATCACCTAATTAATTATGATGTGTGGTTGAAATTAATTGTACCTTTATTCAAATTTTGGGTTAAAAGTACAAACTTATGAAAAAGAACTTACACATGCTATGTCAATCAACTCAATCAAATATATTTCTTATTGATTATGTTTTCTTTTTTATTTTATCACCTAATCAATTATGATGTGTGATTGAGATTAATTGTACCTTTATTCAAACTTTTGGTCAAAAGTACAAACTTATGAAAAAGAACTTACACAAGTTATGTCAATCAAATATATTTTTTATTTATTTTGTTTTTTATTTATTTTATCACCTAATTAAATATGATGTGTGGTTGATATTAATTGTACCTTTATTCAAATTTTTGGTTAAAAGTACAAACTTATGAAAAAGAACTTACACAAGCTATGTCAATCAACTATATTATTTATTTTTTATGTTTTTTTTAATTTTATCACCTTAATAATTATTTTTTAAAATTAGTATCTTTATCCTAATTAATTATATAATAATTGCATACAATATGTTTTTTTGAAATTAGTACTATTATTAATATTACAAATATCTTGTGACATTTTTATTTTGCAATTTCAAACATACAATGCCGCGATCGATATCGCCTATGTATTGTTTATCGCTGCCCATTATGGTAACGCTAAACTAGCCATCGCTAGGCGGTGTCCTGGCTACGCTGTTGCTCGATTGCGCTACATAAAACAATTCTTTCGAATTCATGTCCGAATTCAGCACGCCAAAGTTTTATTTATCATGGAAATTTCGCACGCATAAGAACAATATATGGCATTTTTAAATGGCCCGTGGTTTTCACTTATATAGAAAATCGGCACTGCGGTGTTTCCGCCAATAAGCACACCAATAAATGCCATGTCAAGTTCCAGTCGATAAAGAAATTTTGTGGTCAGGGGTTTAGTCGGGCAGAATGGCGCTGGCCATAAGTGGGGTTTTGAAAGTGTTTCATGGGTACACGGGGCGACGCTATGGAACAAGTAAGCGAATGGGGTTTATTGCTGAAAGGCACAAGCGCTATGGTCGTGGCTATGGATGGTGGATCTGCCTAGGTGTTCATCGAGAAAAGTGTATGATGGGGATGGGGTGGTCTTAGACATAGCAAATGGAAATTGAGTTTCATTGAAAATGACATGTCGACTAACAATTATTTTTCTAGTTGCAGTGTCATAATATTTATATCCTCGGTGGTCGATCTGGTACCTAAAAAGACACGTGGTACTTGAAAGCGAGGTCGAGTTTACGATGTCAGCGAGGGGAATAACTTTTTAGGACCTGGAGACACCCAAATACACGGAGATGATCGTATGTGGGCTGTTTGTTGTAAAGGAAATGAACAAGAGTATGGTATGAGAGATTTTTGTGAGGAAGAATATTTAGGAAGATACCGGAAGACGGAGAAATACAGACGCCGTAGCAGAAATACACGTTGTATTGGTCACGACGTCCGGATTGCGGACTATCGGAGAAGCTGTAGAGTGCACTCAGCTTTGTCATTTTGTGGGGAAGTATAAGGACATGATAGTTGAAGGGTAATGCTGTGAGTATTACAAGGAGACTTAAACACATTATTATTAGTGAACTTATTCCATTGTCTACATTTCTTATTTATTTATAAAAGCAAATCGAAAGTGCATATTAACGCCCGAAACATAACGAATGCGGGAAAATAATTCTAGGATTTACGTGTGGAGGGAAAAGTCGAGAGATAATTAGTGAAGTCGTCTAAGAAAATTAAACAAGGGCAAAAGGCAGGAACCATCACTTATGTTTATCTCTGTTCTCCATTTACTCACTCATGCATTTTAGGGTCTCATTTACTCACTTGTCATTTAATATTGGTTTCTTTTATTTCCAGCTTGTTGACTTTCTGCAGTTTCTCAACGGTTAGTCAAATCTAATGACATGCATATGTTCTCTACCAAAAAGCAAAATAGTAATTTCACATCTAAAAACACTTTAAAAAAAATAAAAATGGGCTTCATGTTTACTGCCTCCCATTCACTCACTCATGTTTGTTGGTGGTCTCATTCACTCACTACCAATTTTTGATTGGTCCATTTTACTCTTAACTTCAACTCGACTCATGAAGTCAACCATCAATCCACGCTAAGACGCCGACTTTCTTTCCGTAGGCGTAGGTCAGTTAATTTCACATTTAAAAAACTCCTTAAAAAAAAAAAAGTGGAACTACTACCCATAATTAATTTAGGGCTTGCCAAAAAATGAAAAAGCTGGGAGAACTCCCATAACCCAACTCATCCAATTTTTCTTTTAAAAGTTAATAAAAAGGGCGGGAGAATCGATGACCTAAATCATCCCACTCTTCTTAAGTCAAATGATTTTTCAGAGTCGAGATTGCAAAAATTCCCTAAATCAATTTTAAGTACCAGTTATAATTTTCTAATTTTTAAACTTTTCAAAAAAAAAATTTTGGATATGAAAATATTATTTTACCTTGAGAAAAGTCGCGTTGCCTTGCACATGGATCGACTAACGGTTTACTTGGCCAATGAAGTCGATGTTAGAGTAAAATTAACCAATTAAATTGATGAGCGAGCGAATTGGCACCATAACAAACATGAAAGGAAATAATTAGAAACGAAAATAAACATTTGTTGAAATAACGGGTTTTGTGCCAAATATATTATCCTATTTTTTTATTTTTTTAAATGTTTTGGGATGTGAAATTACTATTTTGCCCGCGGTAACAGCCACATGCATCGACTCAACCGCTGACTTCATTTCCGAGCGGACGCACATTTTGCTACCTGTTCGGGAGCGATAAGCGCCAAACGCTGGTTGGTAGGATATAGTACTCGCTGTCACATCGCATGATCCTAGTACCTGTCCAAAAATCCTTCACGGAAAAGCCAAAAGGGTGAAATTCAATTGAGACGCAATTATCAGTTGTAAATTTTCTAACAGAGATAAGATTTTTAATAATCTTGTGGAACACGTAGGATATTTCAGAAGGAGTGGGTCGATTTGGCAATACCCACCATATTAATAGGGAATAGGAAGTACCATCATTGAACAACTATTTTTGTATTTTATAGCACTTCGATCGTGGTGAAAAGCTCATACGAGACGCTCTCCCGTATCCACCGAAGTTAGGTGGAGTGAGGCCCAAGGAGTGCATTGCTTGTTCGATCCGTGGGCGTGAGTAGGCCTGTGTCAGGCTGGAGGAGGCCGCCGTGGGGGACTGTGGACGTGAACCAAGCAAACCAGCCTTGCTGGTGCGTGAAGAGGGCCGCTGATGAAAGGTTGGAGGACGTCTGGTCTAGTTGTTAGATGGATATGGGCAGGGTGGAGGGGTCCAAGGCCAAGGGTTGGGCATAGTTGGAACAGGCTGGTCCGTGTGAGGGAGGAGTGTCCTGCTCTATTATTGCGTGGGTTGGATTTGTTAATGCGCGGGCTAGAGTTGGCCCAGTTTATGGGCTGATGATGATCAAAAGCATACCAACTCCATTATTATATGTTCTGTGGTATCCTCGGAACCATTCAAAGAACCAAACGATTATTAGGAACCGGAGCACCGGCCTTCTTGAGTTGATCGGCCAGATTTTTCAAACGATGACATTATGCGTACTAGAGAAATCCTGTTCGAGGGGTAACGGTACGAGAACCTTAGTTATTCTGAAAAATAGAATATAAACGGTTCCAATCATTCATAGTAGTAACACCAGCTTCAATAATAGTATGCAAAAGATCAATAGAAATTGTAACATATATCCATTTTAACACAATGACATTAAGGGTGGGCCAGTCTTCGTTGTATCCATCAGAAGCGGCAGAATCTTGATGAGGAAGAATATGTTGAATCACTTTGGACGGTCAACAATGAATTTGAAACAATTCGGCCCATGTTGAGTATAACACGTTGTCTATTTCAAGAGTAATAGGAAAATGAAGATGGATGTTGGAGATTGAAATAGTTGGATGTAATTTATTGTTGGTGGGTGGGGTAAAGTTTTTATTGGTTCCTTTGGCCATGATGAAGAAATTGGACTAATAGTATAGGATAAGGAGAAATAAAGTGACGATTGCAAAGGTTTGATATATGACTTTGGTCACTGTGAGTTCGAGCGTGAGTAGATGGGAGGAAGAAAAGAAAATTAAGGTAAGGATCTTTTAGGCTCTAATACCCATGTAAGATTATAATTGAGTGACAACCATTACAATGAGATATCTAGCCTATATATAAAATTTAGGCTAATATTCTACAAATCCTTCGGGCTAGCCCAATATAATAATATGTGGTAAATATTTACTATCGTTTATACAATAATACATTTATATAGATTATTCATAACAGTATGAATGAATCAGACTCTTGCACAAAATCATTTGATATGAAATACTGAGATCATGAACAAGTACATACTATGTTTAGATCTATTTCATAAGTTTTCTTCTAGTTATGAGACATGAGAGAATGGATGTTCCTTAGTAATGATTCAATATGAATGGGTACTTGATATCTGCATTCTGTCGTGAGCAAAAAATGTTCCTAAGTAATAATCCGTCAAAGATAGGTACTTGACATTTCTATGGGGCACTCACGTCTCTAAAGCTAGAATAAATGAAAAACTAGTATACTACTAATATTCAAGTTATGAACTTGAGATATTTGGGTATAAAATGAGTAAGAATCTTCTTTGGAGAAAGAAGATGAATTAAGAGTTCAAAAGGTCTGTGGGAGCTTAACGATACAGATCATTGTATATATGTGATATACAAGTTACTAAGGAAAAGAACCTTAACATATTTGAGTTGCCGATGGTATGGTCGTAATCGTTTACCTTAGTAAGGTGATCTGTATCTATTTGATGTACAATATGGATTAAGCTCGATATGACAGTTATATATGATAAATGTCATGGAGTTTAAAAGTGAATAAACTGAAATTAGATAAATTCTTTATTTGAACCTGACATGTCTAATGAGGATCTTCTCCCACTTAAATTTCATATAAAATGTCACTTAACCATTACCAAAAAAATTCTTATGAGGAGTCATGAATTGTTATGAAATATATTTCAAGTAATGGAAAGAGAATAGAGGTAATAAAGAAATTCTTTAGGGTTTGTTCTAGAAGATTGATTATTGATCTTCTTGCAATGTTCAATTATCGAACTAAATAAACCTTATGGTAAATGTGGAAATTGTTCCATGATGTGTACCATAGCTGATACTATCAAGATTCTTTCGTCAATAGGATAATATAAGATGCTGAATCATGATGATTTGTACTTTGACAGTAAAAGATTTTGACTGATGAAGATAGCATAAGGATATGCAAAGAGTTGGATAGTTTATAAGATACAGGTCCATGACTCGAAATTTGAAGAAGAAAACGTAGGATCAGTCATGTTCTGAACATGATAAAAACCTATGGACGTGTAACAACGTCATATCTACCCTGATCATTTTAGCCATTAACACCACCAGATCAGGAATGTTTTAGTATATGGATGTAAAGACTATTCTTGAGAAGGATGGTTAAAAGATGATGACACGATCATCTTGTTTACATTTCTTGATGGACCTAAATGTATGCAAGCTTCGAAGGTCCAGTTACGGAATTAAGCTAACATCTCATAGTTGTTTTCTCTTGAGTGATTAGAATACATGCTTCAATTAATCAAAAGGAAAACCTGGATGATGCATGATTCAGTGGGAGAAAGCTCATTTATTTTCTTCCGTAAACTTGTTTGAATATCAGCTTCTTATTCATATGGAGGTTTACCGTATCATTTGTTATTGAACAATGATGTTATTATTAGAATAAAAAATGGATTCCATTAGCAATCTAACTTTTTCTGGATAGGTCTTCGGATACGTGATATGAACAAGAGATCCTTTATCAAGCCTAGAGAACCATGAGATTGCCTATGTTTACTAATTGGAATCGAACACCAAACGACTAGTATGTGATGATTGTATAGATCATGTTTCTTGGATCAGAAGGGAGTATGATTATCAACTGTAATCAATCACATGGGTATGCATGTCAAAAAACTGTTCGAATGCAGTACTGGAGTTGACCGCCATTAGAACTTAGAAGATAGTATATCTGTGTCCTAAATAGATTCTCATAGAACTTATGTTAAATGAAGATTCTTAAACCCGTGTGACAATATTTCACTTTACGGGAGTAATTTAATTTGACAATGTCAAACGTCCTCCGTAATAGGAGGACTGTAACGGCATCGTGTTGGATATACTATAAACGTAGTTGCGGAAATGGCTGTACACTAGATGAGATTCATAGGACTGAATATAACGGTTAGATTTCTGGGCTCTCGGAGAATTAATGGTGATTATGATGCGCATCTCCAATATAGTACTTGAATCACATTAATTCATACAACCAAGAAAAAAATAGGTGCAAGAGTTTGGTGACACAAATCTTAGCAAAGCTTGAATGTTAGAAATCGGGTATGAGGAATCGTTCTCAGATGTCATCGGTTATTTGTTACAAGAAATGGTCCAAGGGCAATTGGGAGTGCTGGAAATATGAAATATTAGATCTCATAAATATGCCGTTGAACAATTAGATTGTACAACCGATTACTCACATTCAAATGTATAAGTTCAGATATATGTTCGATTGTTGGACAATTGACATATTAGGATTAACTCACATTGACATTAGGGGTTATGTTGGCTTACTAGGGTTCGCTCATAATCTATATATTAAAGAGATGTTCGGTTAACATGAATTAATATATTATTCTTGTTAATCAAGACTAAGAGATCACACACAACAACAGGGTCAAACTATAATACAATTATAATTTTTCGGATTAAAGTGTAACTGTAAGGAAATATTGAGGCGAAATTCCAATTATGGAATTTCAACCCTAAAGTCGGATAGGAGGAGAAAAAGGGAGAGGTGGAAGAATTTTGCCACCTTGAATCTCGGGTCATTCTCTCCTATAAATAGACCATGAGGTTGCTTCATCATGAGGTTCCTCATTTTCATTTGCTCATTCACTTTTAGTTTTGAGAAAATCAAGAGGCAAAACTTCTCTCCCTTCTCCCCCTCTCTTGGTCGACTAGGGTAGAAGAAAAACTTCATGCTCTGTTCCCTTATTTAAACTTCAATAGTTCTAGTAAAACCGACGGAAGGGTTTGATCAATCGTTAGTGTGGACTATTCTTAGAGACAACCTGCTTTGGTTGTTCGTAGCCTCCTCCGGTCATATTCCGCTCAACTACAAGGTGTAAGATATATACGAAAACTCTGATTGAATTACTCTTTTTATAATCTGGTAGAGTTTCTGTTATTCGGTTTAGATGATAGTTATTTTATTCCGTAAAATCCAACAGATATAATGTCAATGGCTGCTAAACATAATAAGCTTATAAGTCTAAAATGAAAATCAAATATGAGGCCTTTCATCTTCTTTGTTTTATAGTTCGTCCAAATATATATAAATTTCTTCCACAAATATATTTCTTGATTTATTATAAATTTGTTTTATTGTTAGCCATCATGTCTGAGGGAACATGTCTTTATTCCAAACTAAAATTAAAATATATTCTACTTATTAAGAATCAATACATTTATAAACTAAAATCAATTGACAATTGACTTGAGAATACAACCTAATTAATTCTTAACATGATATTATAAATTCATAATCATCTCATGTTTAAGGTCATATGAAGATCCTGTAATGAATCGAGTTATACATGTGAAATAATATTGAGGACCTCAACACATATTAGTAGATTAATATGAAAAAGTGAACTTAATCGTAACCCACACAAGTGTTCCACAAACGGTTACTGACACTTGATCTCACTAATACAAATAACTCGATGTGTAATTAAAAGACAGTAAAATAAATAACACAGAGAATGGTAACCCAGTTCGGTGCCAATGTAGCACCTAGGTCTGGGGGCAGCCTGCCCAGGGAGAACTTCCACTATGATATGAAGAAATTACAAGAAGGGTCTTATACGAATGTCCCACATTCTACTTCGCCCTAGCTCTACTCCAAATAGCTTCTAATACTAGGATCCACCTATCTTCTATCCTCCCACGTCAACACTCTCCCAGTGTTCGACTTACAATAATCAAATGATTAAACAAACTCTCAATGATTGTTATAACAGTGTGTTATAAACAACCGTACATTAGTTAGAAGATTAGAGAGTTCTTCTAACACAAATAGGCCTACACTAAAAACACTAATTGTTTGCTCTCAAGAATACAAGAATGCTTTGTAGAAAAACAATATGTGAGGTCCGGTTCAATTCTTGATATCGCCGTCTTTAAATAGTGTAGGCTCCTAGGGCTTCGGTCTTAAATAAGGTAAGGTGTTTGATATGATATCAAAAACCTTTCCATAATACACACGAGTCCCAACCGACTCCAACACTTGCCTTATCACAACAACTTGATCTTCAAAGAATATCTTTTCGAGATCTTCACATATCACCAAGATCCTTATACGTGCAAATCTTCGAATCATATCTTTGCAAGTGAGACATCCAGAAGCCCTACTGTTTTAACACTTGGTCGTAGATGATAAATAGCAACCCGTGCCAATAGTCAAATGCCAACTGTTATAACAGCACGGTTCTTCAGAAAAACTTGATCCAACAATCTATGCACCAACAAACTCCCCATTTGGATTAGTTTTTCATGAAAAATCCCCAATACTTTCGAAAAGCCTCAGAAGCAAGACATAAGTGTTAAAACAACACAAAATCAGAACATATTAGTTCACAATAGCAGTCAGACCAACTGTTAGTAGCAGTTGATCACCCAGAAATCCAAAAACAACAAAAGTAAAAATATCCATAACAAATAAGGGGCGAAACATACACATACTCCCCCTATTTGTCTTAAAAATGAGCCCAAAGAAGATTACACATGAGACGGAGAGATCTCATCAGGGTCACCAACAACATCAGAGGCAGGATCATTGACTATTGGAGGGAACGCATCTGGTTCTGCATCATCAGCTGGCACAAGATCATTGACAGCAGGAGGGACAGTGGTCTTCATGGCTTGAAGTTTGGCTTTTAGCTCAGAAACTCTGCCCATCTTCAAATGTATTTCAGCCTCCAGCCTTTGCTGCTCCTCTTCATAGGCCTTGATTAGTAAGGCAACAACCTCCCCCTCAGGAACAACATCAGATTGCCCAACACCTTTGATCTCCACATCTACGACATGCTTCCCAGCCATCAGTTTATTAGTAATGGTCAAAGGTTTGGCATCTTCTCTAGGACCATCTCTAGCTCTCAGCACTTCAGGATGTTGGGGAATCAGAATACTGCAGATTAGGCTAGGAAATCCAATAGACTTCAATTTTGCCCTAGTCCTCGAGTGATCCACAATTTGTTCAAAGATCACCATTCCAAAGTCCAAGTCCTGATCAGATCCCATGACATACATCATTCTCCCCACAGTTTTACTGACATTTGTATTGTTGGAGGTAGGCACCAGATTTGCAATAGCCACTTTGTGCATGAAAACATACCTCAAACTCAAGGAAGAAGCTTGTAGTTGTCCCTTGGTTGGCCATGCAGATAGAGCATTCCCTGTCAAGGTCTTGATGATATCAAACAGTTTCAATGTTGGCCAGTAATGCCTTCATTTCCCCTTCCATAATGCCTGTTTATCATAACAGGACTGAACTCAAACACTTGTCCTCTCAGCTTGACTTTATGAAACATAGGACTATATGGATCAGTAACATCCTCAGAGAGATTACAGATGAACTCCCTCACAATGCTTGGCCAATATGGCCCAATGTCCCCTCCAATTGCTTGCATCCTAGATTCCTTTGAAAGATATCTCTCAAGGAGGATGTTCCTAGCACAGAAAAAATTTCATCTGGCCTCATTCTCTTCTTAACAGAATTGCACTCCCTCAGTTGACATATCTTCAACACCTTTGGCAATCCTCCTATTGTTGATTCTATTCCTATCATCATTCACTTTCAGTTTTCCCTTAGGCTTTCTCTTAGCAAGGCTAGCAGCAACATCCTCTACATCATTAACTACAAAGTTGTCTTTATCCCTACCCTGTGAGGGTTTAGAGATAACAACCCCATTCCTCTTCTTTGGCATATCACCTCCTTTCAACTCCTCATTACTAGGTTCTTGGCCTTGCATGTACACTTCTTGGTAGCCTTCTTCTCAACCAACGTCTCAAGCTCCTCAAGATCTATAGCCTCAACAAGCTCTGCAGAGTCAATAACATCTCCCCCTGCACTTAGTGCAGCTCTCTTCTTCTCAAGGGTTGCAGCACTGGCCCTATCCTACTAGCAGTCGAGGACAGAATCACAACGTCATCATCATCTTGATTCGCCCTAGGAGAATCAACTGCTACTTCCTCAACAAATGGATTCACATCCCTAACATCATGCCTAATAGGTACACCCTATTTCCTCAACCTTTTCTTTTTCCTACTCCCACTAACACCACCAATCTTGGCTTTACTCATCTCAGCCAATATTTCTGCTACAGTAGGATCTATAGAACTATGAGTCTTTGCAAATTTAAATCTTGTCTCTATAGAAGTATCCTTGACACCTGGTTGAACACCCTCAACATTCTTAGTCACCCTCTCAGGGTCGACCTCTTCCACAATATTATCAACCACTACATGTTGAGAATCTAAATTTCTACCCTCCTGATTTTCCCCAATTGGGCTAATTAGGATTTCAGTGCTAGCAACCCTCTCAGTAGAAATTGAGTCAGGAATAGGGTTCTTACCAGAATCATCACCCGTTGGAGGGACATGCATGCCCATTCCTTCATCTATAGCACTGTGTTCGGCTTGAAGGTGATCCCTATGCTCTGAATTTGGCTCCTCTGGAACAACATTGTCCTTTCATGGCAGCTGCCAGACATCAGGGTTCTGAGCAGGAGTCTCCATCTGTTGCTTCGATTGGGGAGGAGTAGATTGAAGAGGTATGTGTTCCCCTTTTTCTTTGACCCCAACAAGTTGGGGCGGTTGAGTGCCTTTGTCGCCTCTGCCTCTCTTGTTTGTACCAGAAGTGCCTCCATGTATTTTCACCATTGTTTTATGATGAGGAAGGTTTATTTCGGAATAAGAAATTTGGGGAGAGATTTTGGGATGGTTGCAATGAGAGTGATGGTTTGAATGTGAAAGGTTTGAGTGTTTAACCGGCAATGAAATTTGTGTGAGTGGGTTGAGAGTATATGAGTGGTGAGAGAAAACTGCCATACCACGTTCTTCAATAAAGCTGCATGTAATTAACTCCTTGATAACCGCCAATTCTAGAAAATAACCGTTGAGCCTCTAGCCGTCCAATTGTTATAACACTTGGCTCTCTGAAAGGTGTTATAACAATTCGATGGTGCTATTTGTCATCGCACATAATCTTAAAGAGAGCGTCTTTAGGTACTCAAATTGATTACATCCCAGCCGCTTTTTGTGAAGATATCTCTTTACTGCTTATACGTACTCGCGTGCTCGATTTGATGATCTTGTCTTGACGATTCTCACAATAAAGTGATGCCTTATGTGTGTGCTTGATTACTGGCTGTGTTGCCTTTGGGTTCTTGAGATACTTATGGAACTCGTATTATATGATGATGTCGTAAAACTTGAATTGATACCGTACTCTTTAGCGTTTAGCCGTCCATAAAAATTGGCCCACAATCCTCCCTGACAACAATATACTCGGCTTAATTTGTTGATAGAGTTACATACTTGCTTCCCTCTTGAACCATGACAGACGATTATTCCCCGAAAAGAAGCATCCTCACGAAGTGCTCTTTCACATCACCGATATTTCTAGTAGTCGGCGTCGTAATAATATCCAACAAAAGAGCTATTAGTATCAAAAGTATACAACAATCCATGGTTCAGAGTACCTTGAATATATTTGATGATTCTCTTCACAAGGTTCAGATGATGTTCCTTAGGAGCTGCATGATACACCTGAAACTCAATAGAGTGAGGAATGTCGGCCTGGCAGTTAGATATAATAAACTCCCGATAAACTCTTACATAGTTCTTTGATATCAAACCTTTTACCATCTTACGTTCTGGTAATGTGACATGAGTTGCCAGTGGAGTTCTTTTGACTTTCTTGATTCAAGTCGAACTTTTTCCTGATATTCTTGACATACTTAAGCGAGAGATAAATATGTTGTCCTCCGTTTAGCCTCCCGAGATTCTAGAAGTATTTGAGTTCTCCCGCGTGCTGCATCTCAAAATTCGGCGCTTCATCATTGAATAAAGCATTTTACGGTGGATTTGACACTCCCCAATGATGTCATCGGCATATATTCGAGCAACCGTCAACTAATTTCTCCTTTTTTGTAGAAAAGAGTGTTGTTAAATTTCACTCCACGAACATATCCATTCTTTAACAAGAAGATGATTGACCGTTCATATCAGCTCTTGGGCTTATTTCAGCCCTCCTGAGCCTTAACCCGGTTTGTACACATGATTAGGCTTGGTAGCATCCTCAAATCCTTTAGGTTGTTCCATATATACTTCTTGCACTATGCCATTCAAGAATGTAGTCTTGACATCCATTTGATATAACTTGAATTTTAAGAGACACGCCAGGGCAAGTAATAATCGATTATACAGATGCGGCCACGAGGTAAATGTCTCCTCAAAATCAATTCCTTCAACCTAAGTGTACCCTTGTGCCACCAGCCAAGCTTTGTTCCTGATAACATTCCCAAGCTCATTAGATTTATTCTTGAAAATCACTTGAGTACGATGACATTGTAGTGCTTTCGTGCTGAAATCATCTCCTTTTATCGTTTCGCTTTCAAATTGCACGATTAACTGCGGATGGCATTGATCACAATTCGTCTGCGAAGACAACTTTACATCCTTTGGTTCGATGTTGGAAAAATAAGTTTTTTACAAGAGTCGACCATCTTTACGTAATCCGCCTGTCATGGCACAGTGGTCGTTTCGCCGTTTATACTTGATTATGTTTAACTGCGAGATGTGTCTTCTAAATTCGTGCGGTGGCTCAATCTTTGTTTGTCAATAAGCGAGTTGGATTGACATTTTATCTTCTTCATTAAAAGTCAATTGAATTATCGATGACTAATGGAGTGACAACAGTTAACCTTTAGCACCTGCTCACAGGGTAGTGTGATCGATAACGCCGGCATTTATGGATTCCGCTGATTACACGTATGCGTTGTTGTAAACTCAGCTTTTGTTGTTCTAGAGTACCCAAGAAATATATAAATCGCATTAACATGAACTTTTTCCTTTGTTTAAGTAGCGAAGCAGGAATATAACAAACACTATCAAAGATATGAAAATGTTATACATTTGGCTTCCTCCCCCTCCATATTTCATAGGTGGTATTGTTTGTTCCTGGTCGAAGATTGATCCTGTTGTGAATGTAGCAAGCAGTATTGACAGCTTCTGCCCAAAATCTGATAGGGATCTTCTTCGCATGCAACATAACTCGATCCATCTCCTGAATAGTCCTATTTTTCTCTCCTTGATACCCGTTATCTTTGAGGAGTGATGGGTGAAAATTCATGTTTTATTCCTTCTGAGTTACAAAATTCATTGAACTTGGCATTCTCGAATTCCTTGCCATGATCATACGATCGATGTGGTGAGCCTTTCTCCTGCGTAGGCTGGGTGTAGGGAGTACAGTTGGACCCGGCTTTTTACGGTTTTGGGGTGAAAAAACACAGTTTCGATTTTTGGTTTTTTAGGAGGTAAAAAGCGATTCTAGTCAAGCAGAAACTGCCTTCAGTGCAGACCGGCTTTACGGTTTTTGGACCGGTTGGACACTGCTGATAGACATTTTTTTGTGAATGTCTTGGGTCGATTTAGGACTTAATACTAAAAAATATCGACCATACATGTTGATGATTCAGCAAGCGCAAAAAACTTATAAGACTCTGAGTGACAATGGCCATATGGTATTTGAGAGAGGAATTTCTGAGACCAGACATTTGGGGAAAGAGCTAGATAAAAATGATTGTATCTAGAGTCTTGGAGTAGTCCGAATATATCTACACTGATATAAGCGTGGTTACGGAGGAGAAGAGGCGGCTAGGTGTGCAGTGCGTTGCGGCTAACGGATGGAATGGGGTAGGGTTTTGGTATTTACTAACTTGTATATATAGATAGATTAGCTGTTTTAAGGACCGGACCGGATTAAAACAGGTATTTATTAAGAAAAACCGGATCAGGTCAGTATTTCTATTTATATGTAAAAACCGGATCCGATGCAATTAGGTTATAATATCCGGAAAAAACCGGATGTATCCTTGCTAACATCACATGCATCCTTGGTGAAAGCTACCTTCATTCCTTCATCACACAACTAAGTGATGTTTATGAGGTTGATTGTCAAACCATCGACTAACAACACATTCTCCAATTTTGGCAATCATCCATTTGAGCCTTTTTTTCGATTATTTTCCTTTAGCTCTTAATGCTTGATCCTCTCGATTTTTCTATCTTAGTTAGATAGGCTTTGTTCCACTGTCGTATGTCGAACATCCGCTGCTCCAATACCCGTCATTCCCAGTACGTTGCGCCCCGGTAGAGGTAAGCAATAACTACTCGCAATTGGTTCATATTCTGTGCTTTGCATCTTGGGTAGATAGTATTTGCATTATGAAAAATTACAAAAAAATAATATTACAAAAATTATACATTATGACAAATTATGAAATTTTTTTAAAAACATTATGAAAAATTACAAAAAAATAATATTATGAAAATATTTTAAAAATAAATCCAATGATATCAATTTTATATTTTTTGGATTATTTGATAAAAAAAATATCTGTGATCAAGCCTTGACACGGGAATCCCAAAAACGTCAATTAATTTGAAATGGAGGGGTATCTTATAGCAATCACGAATTTATATGGCCTTTTGCGTAATGATAACGTCTCAGGATAAATTTCCTTTCATAACTGTCACTGGCGGTGGTCGGACGTTCTCTCCGCCACGAAATTTGGACATTCTACTCTTGTTGATGGCTTGTTGCTACCCATCTTGTAGTAGCTTGACCTTTTCTGCCTATAACTTCCGGTACATCCCAATGCGAGTTAGATATGTTATTTTTGCCTTTCTCTAGAATTTCATCAAGTATTTATGTGCTCTGATTCATCATTTTAACTCATTTGTCATATTTGAATCTTTCCTAAAATACCCGATCTCCATTTTTTGATCTTTGTCAGCCTTAGTGAGTTCCATATTCTCAAGTGATCGAATCTTCGGCACTACTAGCCTACCGGTGGTGTAGGTTTGTATCAGTTTTGACTATTTGTGAAAGTATTTGATAATTTGCTATCAATTCTTTCTAGTGTATTCTTCATAAATGGCCAGCGTCTTGTTAAGTATGTGATCCTTGTCGGATGTGATCCATAGCCGAGAATTTGTGCAGTGAAAGCCACAAAATTGTTTGTTCCATCATTTCCTTCATACATGTGGTCTTCGTGAGTGAGTGTTATAGTAACTGCAGTGCATTTCTTGATATAATTTGGGCCAATACACGCTTTGAATGTATTGAACTGAAATAACTTTTATTCGGTATAAGCATTTTTTCTTAATGTGATTTTAGTTGTCGGTTGAATGTTTTGTGGTGAAGTTAAATTTTTAATGGAATAATGATAATATGGGTTGGGCGATAATATATTTGAGAATAGAAATGTAATTTGACTTGTGTTCGAATTATGTTGTTAACCGAGCGAAATTGCCGAACAACGAGACCTAAACTTCCATAAAGGTCCCCTTTTAACTTCTTATACTTATCCCACACCAGCATTGTCGTGAATCTTTCTTAACTTGCTTTTTTCTAAGCAAAAGGGCGAATCCTACTCTCAAACTTCACTTGATTTTTTTTCTTTTTCTTGGCAAATCTTGTGGAATCTAACGTAATCTCGTTTCCGTCTAGTTCATCGAAGGTATGAGTTTTGATCCTCGATCTCATTATTTGAGGCTATAGTTGACCATTTACTAGTTTGACTTTTGTGTTGACTTTTAGATCTTGAATTTATTATGGTATAGAAATGTTATCTAAGTATCGTTTAGGGGATTAGAGGTGATTTTGAGTAATTATTGGGGTTAGAAAGTGGTGTAAGTTGAGGGTTGACTTTTATTGACTTTTCTTAAATTAACTCTAAATTGTAATATGAGGTTAGAGGACTTTAATATAGTTGTTTTGGGAATAGAATTATTGGTTTGGATATGAGTAGGTGATTGGGTTGAAAGTTTTGGGAAAGTTTATGGCGTTAGTGTTTGAATTGGAGGTTGTATTTAATGGATTAATTAGTTGTCAATTGATTGTTGGATTGATTAGAATGTGCTTAAATTTTTTGTTGGGGTAATAAGGTGATGACCCGAATATTGAGATTTTTGCAGATTTGGCGATTGGAATGTGAATTCGTTGGAATGTTTGGAAGTATATACCAATGTTGGGGATATGATGATTTCTAAGAGTTGTAAATTTGAATCTGAGGCGTGGTATAACACTCGGGGTTTATATAGATGTTAAGAGGTTATTATCGAATGTGCCTTAATGTATAATTTCTTTGAATAGGAGTTAAGCTTGAATCTACTCATTCTTGCTTTGGCGGTACAAAATCTCCCACGATGGGGAGACGCTTCATTATATATTATGTTATATATTTTGCATGTGTTGTCTTGGGATTTGTGTTGACATGTATTATGTGATTATGATTGATATTATGTGGAAATTGTGAATTATGATTCATATTATGAAATAATTGAGATTTTGATTGATATTATGAGATAATTATGATTATGAGTTATATTATGAGATAATTGAGATTATGATTCATGTTATGAGATTGTGGGTATACGCGTGTCTTTGTGTGTGTACTTGTCTTTGTGTGTGGTACGTATTGAAATTTGTGTGCAGATGTGTTTTGATTGCTTTGTGTGTTATTTGCGGAGCGGTGGTGACCCCGACCGGGAGGTTTGGTGTGGTGTGCATATTGTGTGGGTAGCCCCGTGGATTCGGGAGGTTTGGTGTGATATGCACATTGAGGGGGTGTAGGCGATGGAAATACTATGGATATGTGAGTATAAATACAAATACATAATTCCGAGGGGATCTTAAAGTGCGTACTAAATTATTTAAATACAAAAACATATATTCTGATATATGAATAAGCGAGTAATTACGTGCGGCGGGTAAATTCAGCTAAGGATTCTGGCGCTTCAAATTCATGGCGTGAATTTGACTCCTTCGGCGCGTGCTGATGCTCGATCGTGTGATATCTGGTTGGTCCGCTTTCGAGAGGGTTGAATCGAGAACTAATTTATCTTTAGTAAACAAGGATGAACAAAAGCTAGAAAAACCTTTATGCTTGGGAATTTCGGCGAGGGCGGCTCTTTAGGGTTTTGTGATAAAATTTTCTCAAAAACTTATGATGAAAAAAACCCTAAAAGTTTTCTTATATGAGGCTAGGTAAAACGAGCCCGATAAGCAGCTCCGTTAAGTATTAGCTTGACCGTTAACTACAGTAGTTCGTTAAGACACTAATGAGTTGTAATGAAAGTTGAACTATTTAATTAAGCTAATTAAATAGTAATGAGTAAATATCAATAATCTTTCAAGTTATCGATAAATACTAAAATTACTCGAATAAATTAAATAACTATTTAATTGATTCTATTTATTCAATCGATATTCTCATAAAATGTAGAATCCACTTGTAATTGAAATAAAATCATATATAGTTCTCTTTAATTTATTACATGAAATATAACTTCAGCGTCATTTGTATGTGTGACCTTACAGGCTCGAGATAATAGTAAAGTTGTATAATAATAATTGACCAATTACTATTATAACGATTAATGGTAGATCACAGCAATCGCTTCCGTAACCCACCCAAATTATCATGAGAACCCTTGGTAGTAATATCTGATTACTAAGTTGAGCAGTAAGTTACGATAATCACATTTAACCCAGTTGGTAAATGATTTGATACACAATTATCGCGGGCACAATAAATGAATTGATCCCCGATAAATCACATACTTTCATTTAAGCCCGGTGAAAGGCATTTTGGTCATTTGCAGGAAAACTAAGGCTGTGGCTTATCGTATGATTCATAATCGAAACGCTTAGTATTCCACGGAGTGGAGTTTCTTGATTCGGTTCTGAATTAATGTGGCCTTTTTAATCTGCTTGTCACGTAGGTATGTTTGGTTTAAGTAAATCGAGGGCTTATTAGTTTTAAGTTTATGTTATATGACTTCGTTAATCGTGTCTAAAACGTATAGACCGTTTTGAAGGGAAGCGTGCAATCTCTTTACCCGTTACAGTGATCCTAAATTAAGCCGGGATCCCCATTGAAAATGAAAAACCATCATTATTGAAAAGCAGAAATAGAAATAATATTCTGAGTGCGGGTACATAGTAAACCGGAGATAAGTTCAAAGCAAGAGGCGTGGGCAGAATTTAAACTAATGGATCCTCTTTAACGGGGCGCTGACCTTCGCGCTTGTTTCCTTGTGAATGGTTCCCTCTTTCGAGTCTCTTTCTACTTGACTTGAGTTCACATATTATGACAAATATGAGAACCCTGACGGTGTCTAGCACCAGTAGAATTAAGTTGTACAAGCTTGACTAACATACATGCACATGGGCGGCGGTCGTGAGACCATTCTTATCATCGTGAACTTTAGCGAATTCGACTTCCGGTGACCGGTTTCCTTGATAATGACACTTGTCATCCTTCCCTAGCTCTCCACTTTCCGGCAACTTTGGGATTACTTTCGAACCGCGCTTGTAAACAAACTTAACTATTGAATTTCTTAACATTTTGGACCACCAAAAGCTTGAAAGAATAGAAAGTTTTAGTCTTACCGAGTTCGTCTCGGCATTAAATGATCGTCTTATGCGATTCGTTTAGGAATAACTCAAACTTGTGCATATTGAAGTTCATGACAAACTGAGAGAATTTATGCGGAAGACTTCAAGATGAGATCCACCGGCCGGTTAACAGCTGGTGCCCGAGCGTTAGTCGATCGACCCGAGCCAATCATTTAATGATATGAGGCTTGCGGCTGTCGTTCCCAACATGCTTGTCCACGAGGAAACACGAGCAGTGTCATATCTACCGTTTAGCTTCCTTTCGAATAATTCCTCGAAGTGCCGGTATATGTCATATCTTTGCCACCTTTTTCGCATATTGAATTTGGAGCGAAGGTTCCATATTAATAACATGTTATTGGGCGTCCACAGCTGTGAACTTGTGCTTTTTGTGGGATCCACTTTTTCCCGATGGGAGGCACTATCGTTAGGTTTGAGGAACCTTGTTGTTAAACAAGTATTCAGTCCTCTGCTGGCAGGGAATGATTCTCAAGTTTCGAGACCATAAATCAAAATTGAGTTATTAGAATTTGCACTTTTCAAGTCTTTGTGGCAGTTCTTAGGAGTAGCGATAGTGGTAGCCATATTAATTCTACAGAATAAGTAAATAAAATAACGGACTTCGATGGCTTCATCGTACTAAAACACTTACAAATGATTGAGAGAGTAAATACTAATACTTCGTCTCACGAAATATATTGTGTAGGGAGCCTATTACACTTAAATTGACAGCCATTGCTACATTTTGAATCAGTTATAATAGTAGGTTGTCAACCGAATTATATGAAACTACATAACTCTTGTGTGTACAGCATCTCTACAGATGCTACTGACATTGTATCTCCGGCAGGTTAAGCGCCTGAATTAAACCAAAGGTACTTGGATTGATCGTCGAAAGCCCTTGGTGGTAAATCACTTCAACATGATCCGTTTGTCATATCAAATGCAACATTATAACACCCGCCCGTCACGGTGTACTTGATTGATTCGCGACTTTAAAATTGACGATCTGCTGTAAATTTTGAGTGGTGAGATTATTATTGCTGTTTCGTTTACTCATGCGTCTTGTACGCATGTCGAAAGCGATACATGTAGCATGAAAATAAAAAAAGTAATCCACATTCGAGATATACGATATGGCCCCTAGAACCTATTAAGTATTTATCAAATACTAACGTAAGTCGCCAATTCTTGTATCTTGTATACGGATCCATCCGGTCCACAGAATACCGCGTGAAATGATGCTGATATCTTCGGCACGATACGATATTTATATCTTAACCATTCTAAGGCGACTATGACTTGTGGGTAAAGCGATGAAATAAATAAATACAAGAAATATGGCTGAGAAAGATCATTCTGACATTACGGTTCGTAGGCAGAAAAATAAATAAATGGGCCATATCTGTATACCTACTATTCCGATCACCGTTACAAAATATAGGCACTTTGTTAAATCACATAAATGAACTTAATAAATATTTTTAAATGGCATTTGGAAAATGCATGTTTATAATTATCAAATTAATTAATCCATTATGATACCACGTATTAAAATTAATTAATATAAACTCAATTATCATACACATGTCAATCAATAATTATTATCAATAATTATTAACCATATACATATTATAGAAAAATATTCATCACAAATATATTCTAAAATATATTAAGTAGTGAAATTGTTACCATAAATGTTATATCACTTTAAATGCCATTTAAAAGATATAATATAAAGGAAATTAATTAATTGTCATCACATAATTAATTACAATCAATTAGGTGATTAAAATGACAAATAATCAATAAAAACCGAAATATAACTAGTCCCATAATTTTAGGAAACCAAAATAAGGAATAAATTCGGAATTAGGGTTTTTCAAAATTAGGGCACACGTCATAATGGGCTCGGACGACCGGCCTACGGCGGCCGACCGTCGACTGTGACTCCGGCTGGAGTAGGTAGTTAGAGCCGTCGTTTTAGTACCAAAATCGCCCGATCCGACCTTTGGGCGTGCCCAGCAAGTCGCGGAGAATCGGTCGGCCCGATTTATGGTAATAATACCATATTTAACTCGGTTTTGAATTTAATTTAATTCGTTTGTAAAATCATTTTGGAGGCTTTAAAAATTTTAAACTTTATGAGATTCGAACACGTTAAACTTCAAAAGTTTGTTAGACAAATCCATGTTGGTCTTTTCGGTAAAATAAATTTTTTTCATATTTAATTATTAATTAAAAAGTCGAAATCTCAAAATTGTTTTGAGGCATTTAGAAAAAATCAAAAATTATTAAATTTAATGGAGATCTTCTACATCCTATCTGGGTTCAGAAAAATTAATTTGTAATTTTACAAAATATTACACACCAAAACACGTTTTACAAAACTGTTTTGAAACAAAACCAATTCATCGTCCTTTTAATTTATGAAGCAAATCTATGTTAACAAAATATGATATCTGTCATCGTAAACTTTGTAAAAGCGTGTAAATCGATAATCAAGAACATGGTGATTTATTACCATCATATATTTATCGATTAAATATATGAGCAAGTGTCGAATAAAAAATTGATAAAAACAAAACGAAGCATAAAATAAATAATGTAAAGCAAGCTTAATTTGGCTCGTGATGCAGCGATGGAAATCTTATGGATATATGAGTATAAATATAAATCCATAATTCGGGAATACTTTGAGGTCGTACTACGTTATTTAAATACAAAAACATATAACACAATATATGAATAAACTTGATACTTACATTCGGCAGACAAATTCGCTCTAAAGTTACACGAGCTTGAAGTGTGGCAGTAATTTGACTTCCCTCAGTCCTTGTTATGATATCAATCGTGTTATGATATCTACAGTTGGTCGCGCGGGAGGGTTGAATCGAAGCTAATTTATCTTTGATATGAGGATGAACAAACGAGAAAAACCCCAAAATTCTTGGGGAGAATTTCGGCCAAAGAGCGTACTTTAGGGTTTTGTGATAAAATTTTCTCAAACTTATGATGAGAAAAAAACCTAAGTTTTCTTATATAGGGCTGAGTTAAAAGCAAGCCCGATACTTATTTAGATTAAGTATTAGCTTGACTCGTTAACTACAGTAGTTCGTTAAGACACTAATGAGTTGCTAATAAGGATTGAACTATTTAATTAAGCTAATTAAATAGTAATGATCAAATATCAATAATCTTTCAAGTTATCGATAAATACTAAATTACTGAATCAATTAAATAACTATTTGAGTCTATTTATTCATCGATATTCTACATAAAATGTAGAACCACTTGTAATTGAAATACACATAAATTATATATGGTCTAACTATTCATGCATGAAGCCTCTTCAGCCGTCATTTGTATGTGTGTGACGCCCGAAGCTCGAGATAATAGTAAGTTGTATAATAATAATAAAATTGACCAATTACTATTATTATAACGATTAATAGTGAATCCTTGTCCTTCATAACCCACTTAAATTATCATGAGAACCCGCTTTTAGTAATATCACAATTACTAAGTTGAACCTTTAAGTTACGATGTCGCATTCTAACTTATTTGGTAAATGAATTGATCTGTGATTATTATGGCCGGGTACAATAAATGAATCGATTCTCATTGATTTCAACTTGATAGCCTCGGTCGGGGAGGATGGAGGTGGAGGCCTCGTCGATTATTTGGAGGTGGATTCTCGTATGTGTATTATTTGGAGGTGGATTCCTCGTATGTGTATTATTTGTGAATTTATTCCTCATTTGATGACTTTGTATGTTGAGACTATTTCCCTTAAATGAATATGCATTATTTATGGATATAATCTAAATGTATAGCGTTATGTAATATAGTATGAAAATCATGTGATATGTAGACGGAGTTATTCATTGTGTGAGGTTAATGTATGTGCATAGGTTATGTATATATAAGCATGAATATATGTGATGGGAATCAAGTCTTTGGTATTTGTATTCACTCGGCCCTAATAGCTAACTCCTGATACTCTAGGGGCGGGTGTTTCGTGCCTGGAGTGCTGCAGGAGCGTCGTTGAAGTGGTGACGAGGATGCATTTCTTTGAGGCTGCGTGGAGATCATAGGTGCAGCGGTGGTGGCATAGGAAATCCTCATCAGTCATTTCCCTTGTGTTGTCAATTTGTATATTGTTAGACATGTGTATTGTATTTTGGATTTTGGTTTTCCTGTGTTGTATTATTCGGGTGGATTGTGATACGTTATGCGTATTTTGTTGGATGTGTCATTGGAGCAACATGATGGAATAGAGTTTTGTTTTGTTAATGTCGGCCGAGTCATGTATTTGTTATTGTATCCATCGATTGGTGACTACGGGTATGCAGGTTGATAATGATTTTAACCTCGGCGGCCGACTTTGGGTGAGTCGTTACAAAACCCCTCGCATTCTATGTTGTATTCACTTTACCGATTAAGTGATTATGATTCTAGTCATTGCTTGATCGAGTTGCTTCCTCTAATGGTTTTGTTATTTTTCTTCCAACTATCAAACCGTCTATCCTTGCCAGCAGGTGTCTCTGCCAGTGATACGGTGAATCTCTTCATAGTTTTGTTGAAATTTTTGGCGAGAAGACTCATGGTCTCTTTGAGATCCGTTTAAATCTCCTTACTTGCGGTTGGCATTTAGTCTGATTACTTCCTTTTGACCTTCGGTGGAATCAAATTTCATCTCCAAGGTGGTAAGATTTCCAATAAGATCATCTAGCCTCATATCAGTCAGATCCTGTGCCTCTTCAATAGCGTAACTTTTCTTTCAAATCTTTTTGGTAGAGATCTCGATTACGCTACTTTTTGCTTTTAGGTGGACATAGGCTCTCCAGTGCAAATGCTTTATTAGCCTGTCATTAATTCGTCTTTGTGAAGCGGTGATTGTTTCATCCTCCTGTCTTATGACCTCCCGTTTAGAGTAGTCAGTGTTGGAGCCTTGACGACTCTTCTTTGGCGGTCCGCTTGCATTATGCCGTATGTAGTATTTATAATGCTTCGCTATGACACTACGTTGCTAATCATATTGAATACATTTGGATCCATAATATTTGAAGGAGATGGAGTTTAGTGCGCTGTTTTCCAAAGCAATTCATCTTACGCTGGGGTCAGTCTACTTCTTCTTTTACAACTTCTTCCTCCTCTGCTTCTTTAGCCCAGCTTGTGTAGGAGGTGTCCCGTCGATGAGTACAACCTTCCGGGTTTAGTATCAACAGTTTCAAAAAATGTAGTCATCGTAGCCGAAAATGAGACTGATTTTCCCGTCAATAATGGAGTGCGGTGATTGATCCTCGCTTCCATGTATTTTCTTGATAATCAAGGATTCGCTCGGATCTTATAGAATGTCAGGTACCCGGCTCACGTCTGATTAATTGAACTTAATAGTAACTCACCTGAAGTGTCCACTTGGCCAGTGCGACTAACGATACCATTTCTCTAAATAACTCGATGTGTAATTAAAACTGATAAAATAATATAGAGATAGTAACTTTCATTTCGATTGCCCGATGTAGCACTTAGATGCAGGGGGTTGCTTGCCCCATGGAGAAGCTTCCTTTGTGATATGGAAAGAGATTACAAGAAGGGACTTATTGAATGCTGCATTACGCCGTCGAGCTACTCACGAATAAACTACAGGCCCAGGATCCTTTTATCTCACTATTCTCCCTCGATACCACGCTCTCCCCCGATGTTTGACTTCTGATATCAAATGATTAACAAACTCTCGATGATTGCTATAACGTGATGTTATAAACAACGTACATTAGTTAGTAGATTAGAGTTCTTACAAAACAAGTATTTTCTGGCTAAACAACGATTGTTTGTTCTCGAAAGAGGCCAAGGTACTTTATAGAAAATAATATGTGAGTGCGCTTCAGTGCTTGATATCGCCGTCTTTTAAATAATGTAGGCTCTCGATCTTGATCTTGAAATAAGGCCAAGGTGTTTGATATGATATCAAAAACCTTTTCATAACTCCCCTACAGTCGTAGAAACTCACGGCAGTTTGTCTTATATGAAACGTCTTGAATAATATCTTTTAGGAATCTTCACAAATCTACCAAGATCATATACATGAATCTTCAAATCGTATAACGCAGCGAGACATCCACGAAGCCTCTTGTTTTTAACGCTTGGTCGTGGTGATAAATAGCGGCAGTGCTTGAATGCCAAGCTGTTATAAGCGTACGTTCTACAAAAAAACGATCAACAATCTACGCACCAACGTAATATATTCCTTGTGAATTCATATGGTCTTCGTTTACTCTCATTTTATCAAATAAGTGAGGATGAAACTCCATGAGCTCTTAAGACAACAAATAGTTTTGAAGTTATTTAAACTTCGTTGTGCAATTCCTAAAAAAATTCAACTAAGTAGTTTGAGACTGATGCTATTCTATTTTTTTTTCTAAATTTTTCCAACGACTGATTGAAGTTTTTTTTTGGGATTAAATGAACATTTTAACAATTAACAATCGTTTAATTTATTGAGGAGTCCTCTGTAATGGTGGCAATTAGGCGAAAAGTCGAAGGCACATGTCCATTAAGAGCGGAGGTGAACGAGTCGTATTCCTTGTTGGTTGGACCGCTTAGTGGGTTGAACTCGAACTGCTAGTCCCGTCCATTTGCCCATTAACAATCTGACCGTTATCGAACTCGGACCATGTTAGACAAACAAGTGGATGTCGACTATATGACTATATGAGCAAATAGACAACCAAACTTGCGAAGGATTGAAGTGTTGGACTTATTGTGTTGGACTGAGCAAGACGCACTAAATATCCCAGTCCAATGAACTCAATCAGGGTTGAAATGAGTGACCCACTATACATGTCTACCTCGGCCTAGTTCAACTAGGAGTAATAGTTTAATACGCTGACTCGTTCTTCTGTAGCAGCGTCCTCTTAGTACATGATATCAATAGAGTTTATTTTTTCATATAAAATAATTACTTTAAGATGATTTCTTAGGGATATAATAGGAAAAATTATAAACTTATATTGAGTTGAAAATTGACAAGTATAAATGAAAAAAATTATAGTACTATAATGCCAAGTAATAAAAAAAAGGACGTATACATTTCTTGTAAATATACGGAGTATTCTATATGAGTTTCTTATAAATTTATAAATAGGCTAAATGAATTTCCAATGGTCTAAATAAATTTCCAATGGCCATGTAATCTATAACCTCTAGGGTGTTTGGGTAAGCTTATTTTTTTTTTTAATGTATAAGTGATGAACTTATAAGTTGTAATTATTTTGACTTGTTTAGGTAGCATAATTTATAATGAGATTTTTTTCTATATTTTTGGATAACAATAACTTATAAGTTGTAGAAATGGTAAAATAACTTAAGAGGACATCTCATTTATATATCACTTTTTTTTATCTTTATGATATAAATAAGTAATTTAATATGTGAAAGAATAAAAATTAATTATAAGTAACAATTATATTTTACGACTAAAAATATAATATTTTATTTTATTTTTTTTTAAATAAAATTGTAAAATATTAAAAGTTGACCCATAACTAAAATTATATTTTATGGCCCAATGAGGGTAAATAAGGTATAAAGTTATATATTGAGGGGTAATGAAGTAATTTATTTGGCCAAATTAACTTATAAGTTGGAAAAAAAATTAGGGAAAAAAAGTTATAAATTACTACTTTTTTAAAATCAACTCTTAAATTACTTTCAAGTTATAAGTTACATGATATAAATGCTAGTCAAACAAGTCTTTTTTATGAAATCAACTTATAAGATAATTTTGATAAAAATAAAGCAGCGAAACACCTTTTAAATGGTAATATGTTTTAGTGCAATTGGCAAAGAATAAAAATTTGCTGCAGTCAGGCACTGCGGTAAAGTCAAGCCTTGTTGTATGAGCCTTTCTTATTCTTTGGCGCCCGTTATGGCGGAGAAAGGAGTTGAAACCGTCCACTCCCGTACGACCACTTTCGCGTTGTCCCCTATGTTCATTATCTTTTCCACGCCGATACCTACGGCTTGACCTCGCCATGATACTTCTTCAACGGTCGGAGGTGAAACCATTTCCAGCTAAACCCAGCGCTGATGGTGGTAGTCCTTAGGCATAGCCACCTGAGCTTCTAATATCTCTTCTGACAAACCACTAAGCTCCATGCTTGTTGCCATAGCGTAATCTCTTCTTCAAATAAAATATATCTTCTTCGCCTTGACGCCAAATATACTTTCTTAGCCTGCCGCCGGTTATCCATGAACAACCTGTAAATCGCGAGCGGTTACTCTTTTTTACTCGAACTGGGCAACAACCGCTTCTCTTAGCGTCGTGATCATTGTTCCATGACCCGGCTAAAAAATACCCAATAACTCATCTTATTCTCTCAGCGTCGCGGTATCCCTGATCACCAGCAATACAACCAATGCGGTGGTATGTAAACCACAATATTCGAGTCGGCCAATGCGCCGCTGATCAATCATAACGAAACTCCAATCATAAACGTCCTCAGCCACGCCTTTCATGTTAACACTTTGGGCCGGCGGTATTATTCAAAGCTTCAGCGGCGGCATCGTGCTCACGCAATACTACTACCTCACCAATCTCGACTTCCCACGAAATCATGGCTTACCGCCGTATTCCCTCACTCCCGAGCTCTCCCTATTTCGTACGGCTATGGAGTTGACTCGCCTACCATTTTGGAGAAATTAAGATTAGCAGACCTGAGACAAAATGCTTAGATCACTTGTGACTACCCGTGATGGTAAACCCCGAGAGTAATACGTTTTTAAGAGTTCGACAGCAGCGGTATTTGAGCATGTTGAAGCATGTTTTAGTTGGTAAGTTGTCTACTTGATGAAACCATTCATATCATAAAATTTTTTATCAACTTGAAGCTAAAAGGTGCATATAATATCTCTCTTAATGATGCTAAACATCTTTTTATCGAATGTGAGTTGATGGAAGATTACACTAGATTATGGTTCAGGTTAATTTGGTATGTGCAGTCGTCTCCTATGAGAATTTTTAAATGGACACCGGATTTTAATCCAGAATCTCCTTTGACACTTATTTGGGTTCATTTTCATGGGTTGCCCATTATCTCCTCTAAGTTGATTCTCGTAATGTTAATCGGGTTAGAGGCAGCACGGTTTCGGTATGTATTGATTAGATGTTTCCAAACCTCTTATGAAAGAGACGTAGGTTAGTTTTGTTGATGATGAAGACCCTAGCATTGTTGTTGATGGTTTTGGCAAAAAGTGGTGTATGATGGCCTTCCCCCACTATTGTTCCAAAATGTTTTCCTTATAGGTCCTGAGGTTGATGATTTATAAGCGTGATTTTGAGAAGGAACAAGGAAATGGCCCTCAGCTCCCACTGTGTTCATCGTGAAGGCAATATCGTAGAGTTGTGAACTGACAGGCGGTTGACGAAGGAGTAGTTAATGATGTGAAGAAAAAAGTACTCTTGATCGGTCTTAGTTGGTCGCGCGACTTAGTTCGGATACTAAAAAGAAATTAAATACGGCTCCTCACACTTTCCGATGTGGTCATGTGGTTGAAAAAATGGATAAAGAAACTTTTCTGGCTTGAATAATGGGCGGGGAAAAGTAGAAAAGGAGGAATTGAGCTAATAATTCTTTTGCAGGTCTTGAGAATATGGGTGAAGAAGAAAAGGATATAGCGGAGGATGCTAAAGGACACTCCATGGCTATAGAAATCCCGATTGGTAAGGATAATGTTCATACTATTGTTCAATCATAATGACATCAAATGTCTTGTGTCATAGAAGAAAGAAAATGATCTTTGTTGATGAGTGATCAATTTGAATTACATCACGGGTTGGGGGTGATCGGCCAGCGTTGGAAGAGAATGGTTAAATTGAATCCCGATGCGGGAGATAGTTGATAAATGCGGAGAGACGAGGTCGAGTTAAGCCTATTGAATATGCGATTAATGTGCTTTTCATGTGGATAGTGCCCGCCTTTCCCAAAAGATCGGAAAATTTGAATATTATTTGTTGCGAAAGTGTTTCCCGAGGAAAATCGTGCCCTTGTTGAGGGATATGGCCGAGGCCAACATATCGATAAGTCTCACGAACCTTTTCCTCGTATCGAATAAAATTTTATCTTTGGAACACGAGGCGATTGGTAATGATCCAACTTCGAGAAGATTAAAAATCTCGAAAGAACGGAAGTTTGATTTTTTAGCTGTTCGAACCTAAATTAATGTGCGATATTGATAGCTATCGTAAAAAGTTTAATTTTGATCATTGTTTTTGTAGTATTTCTGGTCATATTTGGTTATTTTGGAACTCTATGTTTGAGGTGACCGTTTTGCAGAATCATAGACAACATGTGCATTTGAAGGTTGTTCATAATCTTACTCTGAAGGCATCCTTTCTTACTGTGGTTTATGCGACGTAATGTAGGCGATAGCATTAGAAATCTTTCTTGTGGACATTTGGAGTTATGCTCAAAATTACACTTCTTGGTTGGCCAGATGAGGGATTTCAATCTTTATTGTTAGTGGGGACCGAGGAGATTGGTGGTAATGCCCTTGACGTTATGTCATGTTGATTTTTAATCGATATGCAGCGGATTGTAATCTTTGGATCTTTGGCTTGTGAGATTTAATTAGCGAACTAATGATGCTGTTTCTCGAAGGTTAGACGGGGTTGTATATGTCAGTCTTGTGATGATCGATGCATACGAGATATTGACATTGGCTAAGCGGATTCGGATCATTGCCCCTGCTGTGGATTTCGGATGGTAGAAGGTGCTCACTGTGCTTTTCGTTTCCAAAATATGTGGCTGAAAAATGATAGTTGATCGTTGTTGTTGAGAAATCCTGGTCGGTTCCTGTGGTTAGGGACCCTTTTTTTTGTGCTTACAACCAAACTCAGAGGTCTCAAGAATTGCCTCAAAAAATGGAACGGGGAGGTGTTTGGTAATGTTTGTATGGTTGAAGTCTTTGAAGAAGGTGATGATTTGTGAGGTATTTTTTGAAACTTAGAACTGGCGGGCGATAGAAAAATTTGAGTAAAGCTAGAGTGATCCTTGCCGTGTTGGCTATGGAGGAGGATTCTTGGTAGCGAAAAAGTGGTGATATTTGAGTTAAGCGGGGAGGCAATTCGACTCTTTCTGCAGCTCTACGAGCACAACGGCGTCGTTATAAATAGTCTATTGGCACTCTTTATTAATGGGGATTGGGTCCTTTCATAAGAGCTTATTCTTTGATTCGGTTATTAATCATTTTTCGATCGGCGTTCGAGAATAATATTACTTTCGGTTGAGGCGTCTCGGTATTGTATTAATCCGTTATCGCGTGGAGGATAATGCTTTTTCTTGCTGCCCGTGATGGAGAAAGGAACTAAAGGGTGGTTTCGATGGACCAAAAATAGTCTTCTTGGTCCCAGATGGTTTTAACGGGGTCTT
Source organism: Lithospermum erythrorhizon (assembly GCA_019722365.1). NCBI lineage: Eukaryota > Viridiplantae > Streptophyta > Magnoliopsida > Boraginales > Boraginaceae > Lithospermum > Lithospermum erythrorhizon. The sequence continues at coordinate 36,732 of JADFUC010000157.1, read as the reverse complement.
CTTCCAGACTTTTTGGGATTTGATCTCAGAGGATGTCTATAAGGCTGTTTGTGCCCAACTTTTGGTGTGAGTTACCTCGGGGTTTCGCGCCTGCAGTTAACCTTGATTCCAAAATGTGAAGGGGCAGGAGCACAGGTAATTTCGTCCCTATCGGTTTTTGTAACTTCACCCGATAAGATTATAACTAAGTTCTTGAATTCCGGACTATAAAACTCTTCTTCCCGAGTTATTTCAGCATGCTCAATTTGGAGTTCGCGGGCTTTCATTCGGATAATATTCTTTTGGCTCAGGAGTTGGTTCACCACATTGACCAAGGAAAGATTGGGGGTAATGTGCTTTTGAAGCTTGATATGACCAAGGCGTTTGATATGTTATCTTGGTACTTTCTTCGTTTAGTTAACCCCAAACAAATTCGGGTTTGAGGATGTTTGGATTGAAGGATCATGTGGGTATTATTGGGTAATTCATGGTTACCGATTATCTTGAATGGCGGTTGTGAATTTGAGTCCACAGGGGTTCGTCGAGAGTGACCTACTATAAGCCTTTATTTATTATTGTAAGAATATGTACCGGGGGGCTTGCTAAACTGCAGGATGCTAATCCTGAAATTGGTTATAACTTTCATTTGTAACATTCCGGTTCCTTGTTTGGCGCTGCGGATGGTAGCATTTGTTGCGTAATGGGTTAAAGACTTCTCTCGATAAGATCATGGGGTTCTTAGACCATTATCAATCCGTTTCGGGGCAGGTGATTAATCGTCAGAATAGTTCGTGTATTGTTGTTTACGATGAGCTCATTTGTATTTCGTGCGATGTGGTGTTGAAGGAGACGGGGTTTAAGAAGGAATCTTTACCTTTTCTCTATGTGGGCATTCCGATCTTTAAAGGCAAAAGAAGTGTTTTCTTGTTTGGCTCCTACTTTGGATATAATTGAATACGGTCCTTGCTGGCGGCATAATGATCTTTCCGTTGGTGGTAGAATAACTCTCATTCAGTCGGTTCTTTCTACGCCCTACATTTCTTCTGAAGCTATCAAGTTCGAGGCGAAAGTAAAATTATGTTTAACAAATTCCATTGGGGTGATGTCACTTGGTGTCGTTGGGTTCAGATGTGCCGTTGTTTTAAAGAAGAGGGGCTGAATTTTCGATCTTTGGAGGACATCTCGGATGCTTGCATGTTTAAGTCGTGGTTTAGGTTGCGGGCTGGTAACACCTTGTGGAGCAAATATATGCCATCTTTGTAGAGTACTCCTGAAGCTTCACGCCGAGATTAAAATACATAGCTCTTGTATTTGGAAATGGTTAGTGGCTATTCGGAGGCAGTGAAGAGCATTCGTTAAGCGGGCCGCGGGGCTTGTAATTTACGGGTAGACTCTGGCTCTGTCGGTCACATCGACTCTGCGAGTTCGAGCCAGAGGATTGTGTTAAAGATTTACGGTGATGGGGTTGGTGGATGAGATTGATTACGATATCGATGATATTCTGCTGTGGAAGCTTTCTAATGGCGAGTTCGGTTTCAAGAATGCTTTTGATGAAATCCGGTTCTCTTGAGTCATCTCTGTTGTTAAATTTATCTGGGCCTCTCTACTTATTCCTAAAAGATATTGTTCTTAGTGCAGATGGATCTTAAAGAATTGGCTTCCTATTGATACTCTTCTCCGTAAAGGTATCAGTCGCCTCACAAATTTTAGTGTTGTCGTAGTATCGAAGAAGCCTCGAAACCGTGTCTTCCTCGCCCAATCAATTGTTACTCAGTGCAGGATCGTTATCTTTGGGAGTGTTTGGTTCTGAGGCAGATTTTCCTTAGGCTCAATGCTTGTTTTTTGAGGCTTGGAGCCTTCACGGTCTGAGAAAAGTCAAATCTCGATTAGAACGTTCATCAGTAATGCTATGAATTCGTTATGGGTGGATCGTAATAAAACTAAACATGGAAGCAGCGGTATTGCTTTCATGGGATTGTGACACATTAATCATTGCCTTTATCGTTGTCGATCGGGCGTCTTTAGTATAAACATTGGAAGGGACTTCAAGTGGTTGCGCACGTTGATGTTCATCCTGCGAGATGCTTGAGGGGGCATGGAGGTATCATTCGGGATACTCACGGGTGTATTGTTATAGTTGTGGGTTTACTTGTTTGCTTTCTTGCCTACGCTTTGGATCTTGAGTTTGGCCTTATCATATTTGGAGTGGTGTTACATAAGAGTTTCACGGACCTCGGGTGGGCGATTCCTTACTTATTTCAGCGTGGTTCAAATTAAGAAGGCTCGTTAGCCCGGCATAATATGGTGGTCTAGGTTAATTCTTTTTGCGAGGTTACGGTCGGAGGCGATCCATGTTTAGCGAAACAAAACCCGGGCGGCTTATTGGGTGGGTAAAATTGCGCTTCTTGAACAAACGATCCTTCTCCTGGCGTCCAGATGAGGTGGATGGAAAGCTCCGCACGTTATGCAATCTCGAGAGTAGGGGTGTTCCCTATGTTCGCGGTTGACTTCAGGTATGCTGGTTCAAGATGTTTTGTTTGCAGGTCGAAGACTTGAAGGTCACCCGCTTGTGTGTGTTATTATGTGTTTGTATTTTTTGTCTTTATTTTATGGATTATTTATTTACTTGTTCCTGTTTCTTTTCTTTTTGGCTTATGTTTTGGCGATTGAGCCCCACCCTACTTTTATATACGATTTAAGGGTTTTATTTTGTTTTCCTTGGGTTTACCAAAAAATGATGTATTGACAATTATTTTTATTTTGATTAACGAAAGTCGAGAGTTTAAACTATATATAAAAAAAAACGTGGCTTCCCCTCCTTAACTTACATCAACCCTTGATGGAGAGGTGAAGCTATTTTCCATAAGGTAAAATGTTAGGGTGGCGGTTTAATCAAGCGATGAGGTGCTGCTCATTATATGAAATTGTTAGGTATCACTTGTGGAGGAGGATTAAATGGGATGTAAATTGAGGATCGTTTAGCATGTGAGGATTAATTGAGTGTCAAAATTTGTGAGTAAGGATCAAAAATTGATCCGGGATCAATTTTTGCACCCCACATGTGTGGGGCTGTTGGGAACATAATAAAACAAAAATAAAAAAGCACCAACCACCAGCGGCCTAAGCCAACCCCATGATTCTTTGGTTGGTCTTTATTTTTTTCTCTTATTTTAAAATCGTTTTTGTCTGATAATTAACTTAAAATAAAACTGAAATATATATCATTATTTTTTAATTTTTAGAGATTTATAAATAGAGGTAAGTTTGTAAAATTTGGATACCAAAAAAATTTAATTTTTTACACAATTTTTATTAATTGTATTAAAATATGCATTTTTCGAAATTCAAAAAAAATATATTTTGTGAAATAAGAAGATAAAATGATATGGAAGAGAATTAATTTGTGCTTGCAGATAGCCAGCCTCGCATGTTTGTTGGTAAAAAGTGAATATTATTTGAGGTCTTGGGCGGTGTAGCAGGGAGAAATGTCGAATTTGATGCTCCGTACTGCGGATAGTCTTAAAGAACTTCCATGTGGCAGAATTGCTTGAGAACAGGTTAGAAGCTGACATGGTTATATATAATCATCTCTTATAATTTGACATATTGAATATAGAACATGTACTTCATTAAAAGAGATTTTACCATATGTGCATCCTCACCTCTGTAACTACATCTCAAACTTGATTTTGATTGATAAACACATGCAACTTGTTCTAATCTATTCCATTCAAACTATGACATACTATTACAAACAAAACCTCAAACTACATTTTCCCAATAACTACACAACCGCTACTGTCATCGGCCGGTGCGAATTTGAGAAGTTACCCAACAAGTCTACAGTAAGCATCGACGCCCTCGGCCTAGCGGATGTTTGGCCGGAGAAATAGGCATTTGATGGAATATCATCAACTGGTTTGGAACTTATACGTTCAGAAGTCTTTAACCATTTAGCTTGCATGTATCTAAGTTTTCTCCATGGACCCATGTGCATTTTCTTCTCCTTCATGCACTTCTTTGCTGCAGGACATATAATCTTGATTATGGATAATAATCTTTCAATTTTCCCAACAAAAACCTCTGGTAGTCTTTTTACTAGTTTGTTGTACTCCTCACTGGCTCTTGCCATCTCAAATTCGGCTCGAAGGTTTAATTCGATGATTATTCTCACTTCTCCTTTTCTCGGATTCGAGTTGTCTAGTACCTCCAAGAAGGTATGTTCACCTGCATTTTGGTAATCACATCAAGTTTAGTTGAGTTTGTTTCTAATGTAACTTATTGCTGAGTTAGTCAACTCTCTTATTCAAATACAAACAGAGGCAATTATTACGGACAACACTATGCAAAATTGCAAACAATGTGATACCCATGCCTAGTGCATGTTAGATCTAGCTATAAAAATCAGGCTCTCTGGAGGAATAAAAGCAAAAACTTCACTGTGTAGTAAGAGAACACACATGTGATTAGATTAATTTTGTAGTTTGAGTCGAAAATATAGCAAACCTAAGATAAAAATTTAGATATACAAGTCAAAAACATAAAAAACCTTGGACCACTTTGGCCATATATAATAAGCTCATGAATCTGGCCATGTCTGGGGAAAATTTTCAACTTGTCCTCAACAAGTGGTACTAATAAAGATTTCTTTATTATAATAAACGTTACTTGGTTTTGAATAAGTTTGATTGACTAATTCAAGAAAGTTATAACTAATAATAAAATATGATGATGATAAACAGAATATATCTATTTTTTGATTTGGAAGTAGTAAAATTACCTGATGGGATGTCAGGGGAGCTTCTCCATTTAGACTTGCATATAGAAGCATTGAATCCTTCAGCCTGAAGATGGTTGCAGACCACCGTCATTACACAACTCCGGCAACCATCGACCGGTCTCCGGCAAACACAAACGTTTGTTGATTGTTGGACTTCTTTCAGAGCTTCCTTAGTAGCCTGTCTGATTCTTGACTCCAAGGAAGTTGTCCTGTACAATGTTGCCTGCAAACATATATAGTTGCTTAAAAGATGAGTCCAAATTTGTAACAAAATTGAAAAGTTCATTAAACCCCTCTTCACTTTAGTAAGTTAGATCTAACTTATAGATCCATACTAATATTAATATATTCTCTTCTAATCACTTCATTAAAACCAATATTCCAAAACAAATTCATAATTGGTCAACTAGCCATTAACAACAAAGTTTAGGATTCTTTTAATTTATCCTCATTGATAACAAATGAACACCATTTCAGAATCATTGATGGCATAGAACAACTCAAAACTAGCTCGGATCAACTAATAATACGTTATCCATGTCAAGCAGAGTTGGTATTATACGGAGTAATAAATAACAACAATCTACTATATTTTATAATCTAATGAAATGAATATTTGGAACATAGATATGGAGTTTGTGACACATAATCTCAAATTAATTAAACTCATGAACATTCATGAATCTGTATCATTTCAAATACCAAAAAAGGAAAAGGGAAGATATATAAAAGAATTTACCTCCAAAATTTGATGCTGATTTTCCCAAAAACCTTTATCTTCAACATTTTCGTTCTCTTCATCATCATCGTCTTCATCATTTCCATTTTCAACGTACGCATTTTCACCTATACTTTCAATAGAGGACCCTTCAAATCCTTCATCAAGAAACCCAAAAACGGTGTCGGATAAAGTAATAGCATGTTCACCGGAAACAACCGTCTCCGATGGGCTGAAATATGTCAAAATCCAGTTATTTATCGGAAACATAGACATTTTCTACCCTTAAAGAAGCCCTTAAACCTTAGTTTTTTGTTGAACTAAAGGAAATAAAGAAAACACTAAAGCCTTTGTTATAGAAATTTTGGGATGTGATCATGTTTTTTGATGCTCGGTTTATATATACATCGAGAAAGGAGGGTAAATGTGTGGGTCCCTGAAGAGGTGATATGGGCCATGTATACTGACGTGGAGAGGAACATTCATGCACATGAAGACTTCATTTGTGGATATCCTATCTTTTTGGTGTTTTCGACAAGTTGAATTATGAGTTGTAATTGACAATTAAATATCCCTAATTTGCTAATCATAATTGGGTAAGTATCTTGCTCCATAATTAAATATCCCTAATTGACAATCATAAAAGCTTTACAATATGCCAAACACTAAATATTTTTAAAGAAAATATAAAATTATTTTGGTGAATTCGACTTTTTGACTAAAAGTATGTAATGCACAGAACAATTTTTATTATTTATGAAAAATGGTACAAAATTAAATCGAATTTGTAGGGAAAATTCGCCGATTAATGCGGGTTTTATCGAATCAGAAGAGATAGTCTATACAAGCCCCATGGATCACTTATGCGTTTCTTTGACGGTTGTGAGATCTTGACTTCTTTGTTTGACTTGATCTTGATATGAGAACGACTTGAATTGAACTAGAGCGATCTTGATTTGATAAATTTGGGTTGGATAGGAGCTCACATAAATTTGTGGACATGTGTCTGTCTTGATGGTGCCCAGGCGGTAGAACTTTGGATAAGAACCGGAGAGCGTAGCAGTATTAAAGTGTTGGTATATAAGAACTGTCTTGGGTGCTTGAGCTTGATCTCCGGTTATGCTAGGCTGGATGGACTTCATGTCTTTGCCGGTGTGGGATTTAAATGCTTTTGTGGTAGGGCTTGAGACCTGAGAGTGGAATTAGAGAGTAAGCAGTATGCTTGTCTTTAGTGGAACGATTTGAGATAGAACTCAGAGAGCTTGTGGTGTGTGGGTGATGCTTAATAGTGTTGAATGATGTGCGCTTCTTGGTTGTACTACAACTTATTTAAGCGACGTGTTGTTACAGAATGATAAGGGTGGGACTTAGTGGTTGGCACAAAGCGGAATTCGTTAAGCTTTGAGACGATATAAACCACAGAGCGACTTAGTTGATTTAAGCTCTAGCGATAATACTGACACAGTTCGATTTGACTTCGATTTGACTTGGATTTGAGTTATGTTGTGATATTAATACGATTACAGGATTTGTCTTCTGTGGCGCCCTTAACTTATTCTTTGAATTAGTAGAAGGTGGATTGTCCCTGACACTTGTTGATGATATTGATCAACATGAGGGCTTTAGCGTATTTCTCTTTGGATTGTATAGGGTAAGATATTCGGTATATTCATATATAAGGCTTGATGAATCAGCTTGCAGAGATTTTCAGAGATGTTCATCTGAGATTTATGAATAATCGAAGCTATTGGAAACATTAAGCGGAATATTGAGCGTTCTTGAGAAATCGCCAGCCAGTTTCATCGGTTGCTTCACTTGAAAAATTCTTTGCGTTTATGCGGTAATCTTGATTTAAGCGCATATTTTGGTTATAGATGTGTTTTCCGATACCCAGAAATATCTTGGTAATTCTAAAGATTTAACTAAGAGAATTACAGAGGTCGTCTCTATATTTTCTCAGGTGTTTTTCAGGTCTGAATGTTGTCTCTTTTTTGAAATGGGAGTTATATGAGCATAAGAACTTTGAATAGTTGCTTATTGGTTGGTTTAATTTCGGATGGATGCAAGTCTTGTCGTTGAATTTTGAGGCAGATCTGAACACGTCGGATATTTAAATTCTTTCTTTCCGGTAATAAAAGAAGCGTATTTTAGTAAAAAGAAGGTTTCGGATTAACACTAGGTCAAACACATTTCATATTGACCTCGAGCCTTTTGGAGCGCTTTATTTGAACCCCATAATTTACGGAGTTCAGCCGAACCCCGAAAACTTTGGAACCTCAATTTGAAGGTCTAGGGCGGTGCAATGTAATAAAATTAGAGATTTTTAGCGCCGAGCCAAAATTTAATGCTCATTTAATTGAATTTACCAGTGCTTGTTCGAGCGAGGTTTCACACATTAAATTTAGGGTTGATGAGAATCCCCAATACGTCACATTTCTTGATGACATGATTTAATTAATTTGATTAAGTCGCCTTAATCATTTTAATTATTTTTTAATAAATTTTCACTGTCTACAAAGTAATAACTAATTTACTTACAACTAATTAGCAAATGTCACGTCCATCGTTAATGATTCTTAACATTAAGCATCATCCAAGGCATTTCCCTACTGTTTTAGCCAGTGACATACCCTAATAGAGGTTTTAAAATCGAGTCTTGTTTGACTCATAATGAGAAATTTGATTATCTATTAGCAAGTTGATTGAACTCTGTTCAATAAATTAAACTATAAGACATTTTTTAGAACATCTAAGTTCAAAACTTAAACTAACAAACAGAAAAAAATTAAATTTGTAAAGTTTTAATTAATTAGGTGTCATCAAAACTTTAGTGCTTCTTAATTTCATGACATACACAGTTGTACCAAATTGAAATTTAATGTTACAATTTAAGTAACACTTAAAGTTACTTGTTAAATATAATGAAAAATTAAATGTCAAGTTTTTGTTATAAATAATCTATAGAATGGAAACATAATGGTTTGTCATGAACTTAAGAAATTACAAGAATAACATAAAGTAATAAACAAAAGGTAAGAGATAGTTCAAAAACAATCGTATTCAATAATAGTTAATGATGTACTCCGTATTATATCTGCTGTTAATTAAGATTTGCAAACCAAAAAAATTAGTATGTGTTTCAAAACTAAATGTAACATCATATTTTATAGCAAGGAGATGAATACATTTATTATGAACTAGTAAAATATGTACGTGCATTATAAATAAATATTTATGCTTCAATTTTTTATTATGAAACAAATTGTTTGAAATTTCATTTAGTTTGTCGTTTATAAATTGAGTCATAATTTTTATAGCATACTAGTAAAATGTAGGTGCATTGCACGTAACTATTTATGCTTCAAACATTTAAACTAAGATAATAAATAAAGTAATAATTAACTATTTATGTAAATTTATAATTATACTTTTTAATTTATATTGTAATTTATTTTGTTCATAGTTATATGATATCTTATAATTTTTTAATAATATAATTTTAATAATAGATTTAAAATTTTTGTTCTACTACTCTTCATTTCATGGTTTAATAAAAAGAATTATATTATGTATTATTTATTTTAGAAATATCAACTTTTCTCTTTAATAAAAAAAATGCACCCTATATTATTTTATTTTATTTTAGAAATATCACTTCTCAATTTATTAAGCATTATAAATTATTGATAGTTATACAATTTAATTTTTTATTTTATGTATTCATTTTAACATATTTTAATTGATGATTATTCGATAATATCTATGGCCGGAATAATATCAAGACTTTTTTATTAAATTCTATCAAATTTTTAGCCAACCAAAAATAGAAAGAGACCCAGCATTAAGATGTAATTGTTCGAATCTGAAATCTCAAAATATGAATTATATTAATCCAATGGAATAAAGATATAGCAATACCTCTTTTTTTAAAAACTTCTATCTTTGTCTGATAATTTTTTAATAAAAGATAAACTTGATAGTATATATGCGATTAATATTACTTGATATGAAATTTTTATAATTTTGACATAAATAATAACTTTAATATAAATAATTACTTTGAAGTCATTAAAATCGAAGATGAGGATCTTGATTTGTAGATCAGAATGTTAAATGATAAAATTGGATTATATACCTAGAATATACATATTCATGCATATTACTTAGATCATAATATCGATAGATTATATTTCATATAAAGTGAAAACTAATATAAGTATTATTATGACAATATACTCTTATTTAGTTTACTAATTACTAATCAATGTTAAATAGTGAAGATTGAATTTTTTTAATTTTTTTTTCATATATTAAATTCAACTCTAATTAATTATTGCATCTATAGTTTATAGATAAAGATATTTTTATTTAAGCATAAAAACTAACATGTTATATGTATTATAATAAAAACAAATTAAATATATGAAATAAAATATTCCAAATCTATTACTTCCTATATATACTAAATGATTGTCGTACTTTATTTAAGTGCTCCCAAATTTACAACGTTTAAGCCTTACGTGAATAGTGAGAATTTAAAAAATTAAGTAAATCGAGCTACTAAAAAAATGTCGGCGTGGTAATTAGGGTTACCGATTAAACCTAAATTCAAATCAGGCCACCGATCGAATAAGGGTTCAGGAAATTAAGCCTCTGAAGTTGGTGAGTTAAATAAAGAGTTTTTATATTAATTAACCTAATTTTAAACCAAAATAGGATTCAGAAAATAGCCCTGCTTAAATGTCCGATTAAAATTAGAGTTCGAAATAAAAAAATCACCAGTTTTAATTGATGTATTTCGGTTATGGGGTGCACAATGGAAGTTCCGGTAGCTACGGGGTTTAAAACGGAGACTCCAGGAAGTTTGAGATTAAAATTAAGAGCTCAAGGGTCAAGACCTTAAAATAGGCGCTATTTTGAGTTGCCCAGTTCACAGTTGTGATTTTTGTCAGCCAGTCAGGATTACTGCGCCAATCAGCGGTTAAGATCATTGATCCACAGCGAAACCAAACCTGACCAAATAGAAGCAAGTATTCAAAGCCCAGAAGCCTATAAGTACCCCCCCTTATTTTTGAAAATATCATCCAAAAAATCCCAAAAATACTCTAAAAATCAACAGAGAGAATTCAGAGAAAATCCTCTGAGATTTCTCTAAGTTAAATTTTAAAACAACCAGTAAAACACCACGTGGTGGTTGGAAAACACCTCCGGGCAGCCAATGTAGGAGCTTAAAGTGAGGATGACTACACAAATACAGTAATTCCTTCAAGTTTGAAGCAAAATCTAATGAGAATCTGACCCAGATTTCTCAAGAACGCTTTGAATATTCAGTGTTAAGTTAGGTAGCCCCTGATTATTAAAAAATTGTATGAACATCTAATAAATTTCAGGTGTCATTCAACATATCAAATTTCAAATATAGGAACAAGATGGCGTTAAACCCATTATAATAGTTGGATCTTGAAAGCGATAACTAGCCATTCTTTAAATACCCTGAGTCTAGTTGATCAGTATCAACAACAAGGTTGGATTTCTCCACGCCCATCTTTGTCATCATTCGCTCTGCAATGACAACGCTACTTAATGTTGCTTCCAAAAGCTTCAGGCAGTCCTACACTAAGCTAGTAGCCTCTTAGAAAGCTAGATAGTCGCATCATATTGCGAGAAGATGAAGTCCCGCGTCGGCGCGTAGTATTACTACGGCTGAAAGGATGCGATAAGTCCATCGAGTCTAAAGTAGATCGGAGATCGAGTCGAGACCCACGGTCCGAGTTTACTTAGCGGCCCGACACGGGGAATATCTTCTTTGAGGCTCCCGGCGGACCATATCGAAGTCGAGGATCGAAGTACCAGTCCATCGAGGAGCTAGGACACGTATTCGGTACCGTGATGGAGCGTATTCGGTTGAATCGACTCACAGTGTTTCAAATCAAGCCCGAGGCTCGTACCGAGCTATGTCGAAGTTCAAATCCCGAGTCATCAAAATACCACATAGTGGGTCTTATTTTGTACCGTTTCATAAATAATAAAAATTCTTAACAATTACACGCTTCATCATCAAACATAATTTAGATTTAAATAAAATTTAATCCAATATTAAAGTATGTAACTATTATTATTTGATAATTTTGCAAATATTATACGAGAAATAAAAATATGTGAATTTAACATTTAATCTGTGAATAAAAATTTAAACCTTAACAATCTATTGTGGATGGAAGGAGTATTTTAGATATGTAACTTGACATTTTTTTTTTATTTTAATTGTTAAAATGTAATACAAAATATCACATAATAATTTACATATATATTCTTTAATAGTAATTTTTTGTATTAGAATTTTTTTGTTCAATTTATAATTGAATAATTATCATATATGAGTAGACTAATTCATTGCATTAAAATGGAATTTATTTATTGGTACGATAAAATTAAAAAAATCGAATGTAATATTATATCAAACACTATTATGTGTTGGTAAATATGTTGATTATTTTTTATATAATTGGATGAAGATGATGATAATGAACATATGATAATTAGCATACATATGAAAGTGGTAAAACTCTTGCATATATTATAAGAGAGTAGATAGCTCCAACCATGTGTTGAATTGTTATAGAATTTTTAGGCAAAAATTTAAGACTTATCACTTATTGAATTGTTATAGGAGTCCTTTTTAAAATCTTATAAATTTATAGTTCCACAAATAGAAAATAATATAATAAGAATAATATAGTAATTAGTAATGTGAAAAGGGAAGAAATACAACTCATACATTTATAGTTTTATTTATAAGTGGGGGGATATTGTTAATGATATACTTCATCATTTTGTTTCGACATTATCTTTCATTTTTGGAGGCTTTGTTATACAATATGATTTATGTTATTAATACATTTATTACTTTTCTATTTATTTTTGAATTAAAACTAATTTTCTATTCAAATGGTAGTTTTATACTAGCTACTATATGATAATTGTGATCCGTTGTATTAAGAAGATTCTCAAATTACAACAGGACTCTCTATTAAATGACTATTTACAAAATTAGGACTTTTAATGATATGGATCAACTCAGTAGAAATAGTTCTCTTGGGCATTGTTTGAGAGAATTGTTGCCTCTTAGATCCGCTTGAAGGGAATGGTGTTACACAATCTTGCAAGTCCCGCGAGTCCAAAGCTTGATCCACCGTAGCACCTAAAAGCGTGACCGCGTGGAGCGATCACTGACACTCCGACAATCAAGTTAGTATGTGTATTTAGTAAATGTACTAGCAACTAGTAAATTGAGATTAGAAAATAAATGTATTGTGAGTAGAGTATTTATAGGCAAGTACATAGGAGTCATGGTACCCTCTTTCCTCCTGATTGCGACATGTGTCCACATCCTGATCGCCTTTTACTCCTGGGGGCCTTATCCATCAGCTGGGCCAATTGGTTGGGCGTTGGCTCTGAAAAAAGCTATATATATCATTGGCCCTCCAATTAGTGGTCGAAGCGCACTGGAATGCCTAGGAGGGCACTCTATGGACGAGAACCGTTCATTGGATGAGGATTCGTCTCCAAACTGCTAAATTTCTTTGGAAGAGAACCGCATTTTTGACAAGTATAGGTGCTTGGATAAGACCTGCCCTTTGGAGCCTCGTTTTCTTTGTCACTTGATTCCATCCATGTGGGACATTAGGCCCTCTTATTACACGTGTCCTTACCTCCAAGAACGTGATCGAGCCCATTGGATTCTAAGCCCTATAAAAGCTATTTTCCCCTTTTGTGCCCAAAAGTTTCATATTCTTAATTTTTCCTTTTGCCCATTTCACTGTGCTTTATCTTCAACCTCCATACTCAACGGTCTTCCTCTTCGTCAAAATAAATCAGGCATTTTGAAATTTCTTTGAGGGTTGTGATGCTTTCTTGAAACTAGGCGTTAAAAATTTAGGACATAATTAGCATTTCATCCTTGACCCTATCAGTGGTTTCTCAAATTTATCATAGGGTTCTTATCTTGAAGTTCGTGTAAGGTTAATTGATGATGAGCATGATAAATTTCTGGGGACTTATGGATTGTTTGATTAGTTTTGGTTGTATAAAAATGTGTTTAGGATTTTATTTTGAAGAATGTGGGTGGATATGAGTTTAAAGGTTCTTGAGTCTTTTCGTATTCAAGATGAATGTTCTTGTTTCCTTTTGCCACAAAAAGATTATAATTGGCTCTTAGATTCTTGACTTTCCTTGAATTTTTGTTTATACGTGATAGGTGATATTTAGGCGTGTCTAGCGAGAATACTCATGAATCTTCTCGAGATACCCTTAACCCTTCTTCGTCCCAACCCGCGCTAAGTCGGCCCGCTTTCCCGACAACCCGATCCATGATGGCGGTAATTGATCCCGAGACCCTTGCTTTCTTTAGATTGTGGATGTCCGCTGGAGCAGAAATTAAATAAGGGGATTTGACTTTTTAAAGATTATGACCCGTTCCTAACATAATTTCTCGAGAAGGTGAATCAAGCGATTCTTGGTCAAGGCGGCTCGAATGATGTGGAGGATCATGATCCCATTTCTATCCTTCCGCCCCTCAATCGAACCTGTAACGCCTCATAGAATCTCATTTCATTGCAGAGTGCCAGTGGCCGGAACCCCGATCGTGTCATTCTGATTCTACTATTAGAGACTTCATTAGTTCCTTTTTCAAAGAGAGTCTTAGAGATTTTAATTATATTTTTCCATACGCTATTACGTGAAGATGCGGCTCCACGGAGAAGGGGACAAGTGTTTGAACACAGGATAAATCCGTACGTGTGAATGCACATGCTGATGGATGGACTATGATGTACATTGAGTCACTGAATTATGGGGTGCGGTTCCCTTTTTCTCCCTTTGTAAATGATTTACTTATAGCGGTTAATAGAGCCGGGCCATATTGGGCACGATAGGATATTCTTAGCCATATTGTATTAGACTTGTAGAATGGCGAATCTAGAGCCTAATTTGCCCCTCTTCTTTAACATGCATAGTACTTCCCACTCTGGTTACCTCACCTCTTTTAGCTCCCTTTCCGATTACAACATATTTGTTGAGGATAAACCGGATAAGGTTAGTGAGGGTCGTTGGCATAGTAAGTGGTGCTATATTTTAGGGGGGATGGACGACAGAGTGCCCTGGATATGGACCCTTTTTTCCAAAGCCAAACGTCCCATATTTGCTAGATCCATCCATGTAAAGGCGCAGATAGCCTTACTACGAGAAGTATTCCAAGATTCGTGGGATTATAAGGTGTTTTGTGAAGAAGGCGTCCTTATCCAGGCAGGTATTATCCGCTCCAAGGAGTTTGACTCATCCGTGGAACCGCCGGTTACCTGGGGTATATCCTCTTTTACTCCTTTTTTCCGTTGACCTTTTATTTACTGTTAACCCATTTGGTTCTTTTTCTTTTCAAAGGAGGTATTGACAGCAACTCTCTCCTCAGTGGAACCTAGAAAGGTGCTTTTCTCTGCCATGAAAGGGAAACGCATTCCTCTTTTTAGTGGAACCTATGGTACATGCCAGTTCTTCCAAGGGACAAGAGAGTGATTTCGCAAGGTTACAGCAGGCTACTCTGCAACTTACCTGGACCTACCATATACTCTTCCCGGCATTTATGAAGTGACTAATACGTCAAATTTAGGAAAGACTCTGCAACCCGCCCCCTGTTGTTAGAAGAGATTGGAAAGCCCTACGAGGAATACATCGATACTCTTGAGCTTCAAGGTGTAATTGCAAAGCATCTTGTCAGGGTACAATCACTTATGTTCTTCTTTTTCTTTACTTTTGGTTCTATTCACAATATGCTCTCATCGTTTCCTTCATGTACAGGCTATGAATGTGAGTCATGTCTTGGCTCGTAGAGTGGCTCGCTTAGATGTGGATCTTGGGCCTAGCCGTGAGAGCGAAAGGGCCTCCCGATTCAAGGTGGAAGAATTGGAGAAAGAGAACGAGGACTTATAGCGGAACTAGGAGAATGCTTATAATGAGAAGAAGGCCGCCACGGATTGGGCTTTGGCGGAAATCTCCAAATGCAAGGACTTGGAGGCGAAGAATGTCCAGCAGGAAGGGGAAAATTTTTATCTGTCCCTCAAGCTTTCTTGTCTAGAGCTGTCCCTTACTAAAGCAACCAAGAGAGCTAAAGAGGTGGAATAGAAAGCGTTGATGGTCCAAGAATCGCTTTGTTAAGACCAACGAATGATTAGTTCGTTTTAGGTTGGCGACTCGGTATGGTCGAATTTTTATGGGATTCCATGCCAGCTTTCAGCTGTAGCGTTTCCTCATAATTATTAAAATACAATAAAAAGGAAAAAGCCATATTATTGATACTCCGACCTCTTAAAAGAACCGGTTATAATCCCATAATGGGCGGTTACATGTAATACTTCCATAGTTTAGAAGCGTGCCAAGTTCGCACTATGGGTTTACCATCCAAATCCTCTAATTCATAAGTCCCTGGGCCTAAAATCCGATTGATGCGATCAGGTCCTTCCTATTTTGGGCTGAGTTTGCTTTGTTCTTTGGGATGAATCGCAGAAAACAACCGCAATACGAGATCTCTTACCCTAAACTGACGATTCTTCACTCGTCGGTTATAAGTACGAGCTAGGAGTTGCTTGTACTTCAACATTTTATACAAAGCTTGGTCTCTAGGCTCATCTGTGAAATTGAGGGCTTCCAACAACCGTTGGTCATTTCTTTCTTCATCAAATCCTGCCTGTCTGTATGTAGGTAACCCTACTTCCGCGGGCAATACTACTTCGGTTCCATAGACAAGGCTGAAGGGCGCTTCTCCAGTGGCCTGATTCGGGGTGGAGCAGAGTGACCATAGCACTGTAGGTAACTCCTCCACCCAACTCCCTCCGCTTTTTCCGCTTTGGAGAAGGTTCTTTTTTATTCCTTTGAAGATAATGCGATTCATAACTTCAACTTGTCCGTTAGATTGAGGATAATAGATTAGAGCGAATCTATATTCAATTCCAAATTTTTCACAGAAATCCGCTACAACCTGCCCTTCAAATTGCGGTCCATTGTCCGAAACTAATATTTTGGGTATCCAAACCGCGTTAGAATGTTCTTTCACAAGAAATGTGTGACCTCTTCACCTCTAGTCTTTTTCAGGGGAACCACTTCTACCCATTTGCTGAAATAATCTACGGCAACAATCGCAAACTCCACCCCTCCTTTTTTGTTAGGTAGCTTCCCTACCAAATCAACTCTCCACATGGCAAAGGGGATTGGGCTTATTACTGGGGTCAAATTGGAAGCGGGTTGCTGAGGAGCATTTCCTAATCGCTGGTAAGCATCACATCTTTTCACATATGACAGGGCATCTTTGATAAGTGTTGGCCAATAATACCTTGCTCTGGTGACCTTAATGGCCAGCAATCTCGCCCCAATATGGCTTCTGCACCATCCTTCGTGTATTTCTGCGAAGACTCTGGGGATATCATTAGTGGATACACATTGGAGTAACGGTCCATCCCATGATTTCCTATATAACTCTTCTTGGTATATTTGGAACTTGAAACTTCGGTTTTGTAGTTTATCCGCTGGTAACCAGCAGGACTTCAGATATCCGATAATGGGCTTCCTCCAATATTCAGACCCGACAGTGGTAATGTTGCCCACGCTACCTTCTTCATAAGCAGGCTGATTGCACATTTCTACATACACTCCTTCAGGAAATTCGCTATAATAGGTAGTGGCCAATCTAGACAACCGATCCGCTTCCTCATTTTCTTCTCTCGGAATATGTCTAAACTCTATCCTGGCGAATCCTTGGGCCAAGGATACAACTTTGGAATGCTATCTTTTCAACATTTCATTCTTGACTCCACATTTAACTTGTATCTCATCTATCACAAGCTTTGAATCGCCCTTGACCAACACTTCTGTTATATTCAAGGATTTAACCAGCTTCAGTCCTACTATCATGGCTTCATATTCGGCTTCGTTGTTAGTGGTAGGAAAATCAAACCGCAAGGCATACTCCATTGTGACCCCGTGTGGACCCGCTATTAGTACCCCTGCCCCCGCTCCTTTGTCGTTTTGTGCCCCATCCACATGTAGAGACCACTTGAACTCCATGGGATCTGCGATCTCCTCTATTTGTCGCATGAGATCTTCAGGAGAAGCTCTTGGAGTGCTCTCAATAACAAAATCCGCCAGGGCTTGAGCCTTGACACTTATCCTTGGAATGTAGGATAATTCAAATTTGCTTAACTCAACCGCCCAAGTGGTCAATCGTCCTGATAAAGCGGGACTGGTTAGTACTCTCTTCAGTGGTTGATCGGTCACCACTTGTATGGGATGTAACTCGAAGTAGGCTTTCAATTTTCTTGTGGATATAACCAGGGAAAAAGCGGCTTTATCAATCAGAGGATACCTCTCTTCAGCTCATCTCAACACATGGCTAACATAATAGATAGGCATTTAAGTACCCTCTTCCTCTCTTATCAACACGCTGCTAACCGCCACATCTGATATCACAAGATATAACTGTAAGGTCTCGCCTGACTCTGGACGCGAAAGTAACTGGGGAGAGCCTAGGTATTTCTTTAGTTCCGCGAATGCTCTGTTACTTTCTTCATCCCATGTAAATTTTTCTTGGGACATTCGCCTGAGAGTTTTAAAGAAGGGTAAATTCCTTTCACCGGACTTGGATATGAAGCGGTTTAATGCCACCAGACACCCTGTGAGTTTTTGCACTTTTTTATAGCTTTTAGGCGGTTCCATCATTAAGAACGCTTGGATTTTGTCTAGGTTGGGTTCAATGCCCCTCTCGCTAATCATATACCCCAAGAATTTTCCAGATACCACACCGAACGAACACTTCTCGGGGTTGACTTTTAACCGACTTTCTCTTAGCCTATTAAAAGTTTCCCTAAGATTCTTTAAATGACCCGCCCTAGCTTTACTTTTCACCAACATATCATCCACATATATCTCCATATTTCACCCAATTTGTGATGTGAAGATAGAGTTCACCATCCGCTGATATGTGGCGCCAGCATTCTTGAGTCCAAATGGCATGACTTTCCAGCAATATAAGCCATATTCAGAGATGAAAGCTGTTTTTTCCTCATCCTCTGGGAGCATTCTGATCTGGTGGTATCCTCAGAGATGAAAGGCAAAGACTTAATGGCCTGCACTGCCATCCACCAATCGCCCTAGGCACGACAATGGGTAAAAGTCCTTGGGACACGCTTTGTTAAGTCTTGTGAAGTCAGTACACATCTGCCATTTATTGTTTGGTTTCTTGACTAAAATCACATTAGTAATCCAATTTGGGAACTTCAACTCGCGAATATCACCGGACTTTAGTAATGCCTGAACTTCTTCCCTAATCGCCTTGTTCTTCATCATTAAACAACCGCTTCTTCTGTTTAATCGGCTGAAAAGTGGGATCTACATATAGCCTGTGTATAGCTACATTAGGATCTATTCCTGACATGTCTTCTGGTCCCCAAGCGAAAACATCCATATATTCTCTTATCAATGTTATCAACTCCCACCTATGCTCTTTCCCCAACTTTGTTCCCATACGAAAAGTTCTGTCTCCCTTTCCTGGTTCGGGGGGATTTCTTCTACCTCCTCATGCGGATCTCCTCTCTTTCTGCTATCTCTTCCTTTCGGTGGGTTGTCCTCTTCCTCCTCATTTCTTATCGTGTTCAACTTCATGTGATTTTCTCTACTCCATTTTTTTCTCTGTTCTCTTTCACTCTTCCCCAATGGAGGAACTGATGTTTGATAACAAATTCATGCCTTCTCTTGATCACCACATGTTTCCCCTATGCCCCCCGGATTGGGGAATTTCATCTTGAGGTGAATTGGTGACACAATAGCTCGTAGAGAAGTTAGAATCAGCCGCCCAATTAACCCATTGTATGAGGAATCCTCCAAATCTACCACTGTAAATTGTGCTCTTATTGTGGATATCCTTGTTCCTTCACCCACTGTAAAGTCTAGTGTGACCTCACCCACTGCTTGGATCGTATGACCAGTAAATCCTGTTAATGGGGTGTGTAACGGTTTAGTTAGACTTCATGGCAATCCCAAATCGTCAAAGGTGCTCAAGTATAACACATCTACTGAGCTTCCAGTGTCCACTAGCATCCGCTCTACTTTGAAGTTTGCTATTACTAGAGTGATTACCACCGGGTCATCATGAGGTAATTCAATACCCACCAAGTCTTTGTCATGAAAACTTATGACTTCCTCCTTCCTCGTTGTTGTCTCCACTATAGAATATAATTCTCTGCGAGTATAGACTTTTCTAGAATTTTGGGAATTACCTCCTCCTGCTGTGCCCCCTACGATTGTATAAATGTGCCCCGTTAGTAAGAGTGCTTCTGGCGGGTCATTTTTAATGCGAGGGTGGTTATCCCGTTGGGGGCTTCGGCGGTTTTATCGTGGTACCTCCCATTGATCCCCTTTATCCACGAATTCCTTTAAGTATCCGCATTTGATTAGTTTTTCAATTTCCGACTTAAGGATCCGACATTCATTAGTGTCATGTCCATACTCCTTATGATATTCACAATAATGATTTTCTTTACGCCTTCCTAATGCACTTCTCATCCGCGCTAGCTTGGGCAACAAATTCTTGTAATAAATTTGTGAAATTTTTTTTTTCCGACTGATACCCTTAAAGGTGTTAACCTCTCAGAAGGCACTATTTGTGTGCAGCACACCAACCCCTTCTATGGTTGGGCATCATATTGTCGCTTCTTAAAGAACTGCCACCTGTCTTGTTGAACCTTTCCCAAACAGGTTGTTTCCTAGGTGATTTGGACCTTGTTTGTTTACGAGTTAGGACGTCTCTTAGGTATTTACTTTTGGTTTCTTTGGTTTTTATTTCTTTGAGTTCAACATATTGCTTGACTCTTGCTGCCAACTGCTCTTTAGATAATGGCGTTTCTATTACAAGTGTCGTTTTCAACTTCTCATATCTTAGGCCTCTGTAGAAGGCCATATAAACTACTTTATTGTTGACTTCAGGAATGTTCAACAATATATCATTGTACCACTTTTGATAGCTTTTTAATGATTCAGTTGGCCCTTGTTTAATGTCCATTAGTGCCCTTTCATCTTAATGAGCCTGCTTAGCGATGAAAGCATCCGCAGTCTGTTAATATGTGTCGATAGACTGTAGCGGTAATGTCATATACCATTCTAGGGCTTTATCACTTAGGCTATTAGAAAACGCCTTTGCATATATTTCTTGATTATTTGACGTGATTTTCATTTTTTCCAGGAACCCTTGCAAATGCTTACTAGGATCCCCGCTCCCTCCAAACTGAGTAAACTGAGGTAAAACAAAATGTTTTGGTAATGGCACGTTATCTAGCCTATCTATGAATGACATTTTTGTTTTACATTCTCTTTTTGAGGAGGTTGTGGGCATTAGTGCTTTTATCATCTCCTTCATATCTTTAAGCTCCTTTTGGAGCTTTTGCGTAGCCTCATCGCTCTGAGTTGCAGGTACCGCAATGGGACTGCGGGCGCAGTGGTGCGCCTTTTAGGCAGATTATTCTGGGCACTGTATGCCTCACTACCCTCATATTCAGAGCCTTCCCTTGAGAAATGAGTATAGCGGGAAGATTGGTTTGTCCTTTCCCGCGCACTCGCCAATTCCTCATTAACCCTTCTTCGTATCTCAGCTTCCACATCCGCTAGATATTGGGGTCTATTTTGTTCATTCGGCATGTTATTTTGTGAGGAAATATGTGTTTCATTGTTGTGTATATTGTTTCCAGACATTGTGTGATTCAGATTTGCAGTTTCAACCCGTTCAGACGGCGCCACTTGATAATTGTGATCCGCTGTATTAAGAAGATCCTCAATTACAACAATATTCTCTATTACAAGACTGTTTACAAGATTAGGACTTTCAATGATATGGGTCAACCTAGTGGAAATAGTTCTCTTGGGCCTTGTTTGAGAGAATTGTTGCCTCTTAGATCCGCTTGAAGGGAATGGTGTTACACAATCTTGCAAGTCCCGCGAGTCCAAAGCTTGATCCACCGTAGCACCTAAAAGAATGACCGCGTGGAGCGATCACAGACACTCCGACGATCAAGTTAGTATGTGTATTTAGTAAATATACTACTATCAACTGGGCCAAGCAATTAGGCCTCAGCTCTGAAAATGCTATATATATCACTATATACTATGAAGTCATCTGAATTTAACGGATCTTATAAATTGTTTACCTTTTAATATGATAGAAAAAAATTGCAACGCATCTTATAATATGATAGAAAAAAATTGCAACGCAACCTCAACCATTGACTTAACAAATTAGTTGTGGAATTGCATTCTGAACTAATTGTCATAAAATGTATAGGGTTTTGATTTTTACACTCCTTTAAATGATAGCCACACTCTTCTTTTGATGTTGAATTAAATTTTGATAAAGCAAAGTAGCTGATAAAAATGAGAAATTAGAGTGTGGTTATCAATCTTTAGAATGTAAAAATAAAAAACCAATGAATATTGCTCTCATAGCCAAACTCCTCGATCTCTCCAGTCATTCGAACAAATTTGTAAGTTGGTTTAACAAGTTAATTGGTGAAATGGTCTCAGATAGTGGGATGCAGTTGCAAATTGGTCCCAGAAGTTCAAAAGTTGGATTTAGTCCCTAATAGTGGATTTAAGGTTGTGTTTTGGTCTCTGTTATGACTGTGATGTTAAAAACTAACAATAAAATGAGCGATTGTAACTCCCACTCCAGCCAAAGTTGTCATATTTCACTCTCATCATTTCTCATTTGATTTCCGCCAATTTTTTTCCTCTATTTTACCATTCTACTTGTTTTATCTCCTAAAAGCGAATTGGATATAATAGTTTTCTGAGTCAATTTATAAGGAGATTCAACAACACAACTCAATTAGATTAGTATTAATTCTAAATTTTTGTATTCAAATAAAATTCATATTGGTTAAATTTGAGTTTTTAATGTTGGAATATGACGCCAAATTCGGACATGTACTTTGAAGATCATGACATGGTCGGGACTTGGCTTCGGGACATGGTCGGGACTTGCCAAGTCCCGACCCAAGTCCCGAACTTGATGACGAACGGATCGCGACATCGATCTGGACTTGGTCGGGAGATGCACCAAGTCCCGACGCACGTTTCTGCTGTGCAATTCTGAGGCGGTTTCTGAGCAGTTTAAAGTCCAAGAGTATACTAGTTAGGTTAGGTATTTTCCCTATAAATAAAGAGGTGTTCTCTATGAGTTTATTATTACATAAAATACATAGAATAGAGAAATAATCATCATAGGAAGAATATTAACGTTTTAATATTCTTGAAAAAGTTAAAGATCTTTGTTCTTGGTAGGCTTTCTAGTTGAGATTTTCGGTATATACGAAAACACTCAACTGATAGGCTAACTAGTGGTAGGGCTTGTAACAATCTTCCTGATTTGATTAGTGGATCTACAACATCAATAAGATTAGCCTTTCACATTGAGGGGTGAACAAGTATAATTCTTGTGTTTGTTTATTTCAGCACATTCATTCTGTTCGTTGTCATTAATTGCTTATAACTCCGGGAGCGATTTTGGGTCTAAATCCTAACAAACTGGTATCAAAACTTAGTTGTGAGTTCAAGAATCGATGATGACTGAAGACGATGGAATTGTAACACATTCCTTTGTTGTTTGTGATATTTGTAACTTTGAAATTGATTGACATATGATGCAAGATGATTATGGAAAAAGAAAGTGGGCATATAATATCTCATGAGACTACTATGAAGTATAGCATATGATTTATCAATCATCGTATACAAATGAATTTCTTGGAGTACCAAAAAATCACTCCCTCCATCCCTAAATATAAAATATATTTACTTTCTTCAAATTTTAAGAAAATTTAAACTTCTCTCACATTTTAAATTTTCTTTTCAATATTTTATTTCACAAATAAAACTTAATTTAGGAATTTTTAAAAATGAAAAATATATATTTCTAACATTAAGGATGGAGGGAGTATAATATTGTCAACTTATATACTCCATATTTGTTTGTGGTGAAACTATAAGATGGTTAGTTGATGATCATCCACCATGTGGGATGGCAAGAAACAACTGTACAAGTCCAATGGGCATGAAGATTCTATATCCATTTGCTTGACATTTAGACAAAAAAGAAGGAAGATATTTTTCTTGGATAAATATGGCCTGTTAATACATATTTCATATACTATTAATTTTGAATCCCTTTGACCCCTTATTGCTAATAGTTCTTCCAATCCCGCACATGGTTATGGTGAATTGGTGATGGTAGTAAGTAGTTTCAACAATTGAAAAGGTGTTATCATGAGACAATAATTTTGTCTGATTTTTAAAAAGAAAAAATTAGTATTATTTTCATAGTATATTTATGAATAAATCTCAATTTATTATTAGTGTAATTTTCATAGTATATCTCATGAAGGATTATTTAATATTTAATAATTATTTAATATTTAATAGTAGAAAAAGAAAATAAATATACTTATAATTTTATAGGTAAGAAGATTTATGATAACGTTTATTGCATGGGGGACCTTAGTAGAAAAACATTTGGATGGCCACAGTCTAATATGATGAACCAGACAGCACGGATACACGTCAGGCTGGCGAATTATTTCATTAAAAAACTATGTGGAATTGTGGATATACTCGAATATCAGATGACGTGGGGCCAGCCTGCTTCCCCACCTAATAATTTCAGTCGCTTACGCGGCGCTGTTTTTGTGTTTCAGTTCTAATATGACTAAATTGCCATTGATAATTGAAAACTCTTGATGGTAGTAAGGTCATTATGTTCGTCAATTATTTTGGGACGAGTCGATCAATGTTGGAATGAGCCAGACAAATCGAGAATAGACAAATCGAGAATAGACAAAATTCTGAGGATGAGAGTTGAGATGCTGTGGTATATCTTTTGTGTCCTTAATAATATTCCTAGCGGTTTTTTCTTTCAAAATTTGTTTAAATTAAATTAATGTGACATTTTGTTGTCGACTGAGAAAAGATATACTCCCTTCATTCCCAATTCATATTTTCATTTGGTAAACTTAAGAATTCCTTTTTTCGTTTCTAATTGACTTATTTAAAATTTAAATTTATTTAAAATAGCAAATTTATCCCTAATACTAGAGTATGGAGGAAAAAATTGAGTTTAAAATGAGCACTAGTTAGCAAGAAAGTACTAGAATATTAGGAAAGACAAATTTGAAATTTTCATAATTAGTTGTTGACTATTATAATGAAAACATACAATTACTAATAATAGAAAAAATCAAATGGAAATATAATTTAGGGATGGAACAATTAAGTAGTAATATTGTAAGTCAATAATATTGCCTGTTATGGTTTAGAGAATATGTCACGGATCGACTTCTTAAATGCATCCGATCCGAAGCTTCAAGAACACCATCGTACGTAGGTGACAATTCGTACCAACTTCAACCTAATTTTAAAGATAATTACTCGTGCTATTTTCCTTAGTAAATCACTCTTTTATGGTTGAATTATTTTCATAAAAAAATCCTCGACAAAGACGTGGATAATGCACTTATACGAGTTTCCTCATAAAATCCAAGATAATCAAGAGTTTCCACGTCAACTATACAACCTCCATTCCTAAAAATTGTTACATTTATCTTTTTCATGGTCAAATATTAGTAAATTTTACAATCTTAATTTACATTAAAAAATTTATTTGAATCAAAATTATCAAGTTATTAGTAAAGTATGTTGAAAACACCACAATATATTTTTCTCAAACAAATATATAACACATTAAAAGTTATTTGAGTTCAAAATTTAAAAAAATCAACTTATTAAAACTGTAAACGCGACAATCTTTTGTGATCTGAGTGAGATATTTAAGAAATCAGCCAAGAGCAATTAAGAATCAAAAGGTATAATCGTTTCACATCTGCTACCGCTTGTTAGCACAACTATTAACAACACTCCAAATAACTCAACCACATTAAATAACACCTAATGCTGAAAGTTAAAGTAAATAACACAACATATTCAGAACTCCAGCCTGCAACGGAACCTAGTCTGGGGGGCAAAAGCCTAGTGAATAATTTTACTAGATCTTGAGAATTACAAGTAGGGACTTATATCATCGTTCCCATTCTACTACGCCTCCTATTCTACTTCTATCCTGTAATAAATAAGTCTAGGGCTCCACCCGACCAAGACACTTTCCCTCCACGCCACACTACTCTACTAGTACGTGACTTATATAAAGTAAACAATAAAAGCAAGACTGCCATAACAGATGTTAAAAAAAAGTTGTACAATATAAAAGAGCTTTTATGGAGGTGTATATATCGTTGTAGTACAACCAACAATAAACTCTCTCGACTCTCTCCTCTCACAAAATGCATCTATTGTGTTGGTAGCCGGTCAGTCCTGGATGGGGAGGCATATATATAGTTGTAGGCAGAACCAACAAGATCTTCATGAATGGAAAGATTATTAATTGAAGGATCTTTCCATTCTACATTTGAGCAATTAAAGATCCAATACTTTCCTTTGTAAAATGTCGAATGAATCTTCTAATTGTTGTCCATATATTTTCATTATTAACGAATCAAATATAACATATAAATTAATGATCTTCTTCGTAGATGGAAAGAAATCTCCGAGATATCTTTTGTCCAGTCCGTGCAGTTAAGACCATCTGCTATTGACAGTTGAAATGTTATGGCGAAATACTTGACCCAATCTTCATGCGCTAACAACACCAACTTATCCAAAACCCCTTTTCATCCTATTGCTAGAATAAAGACAATAATAAAATTTAAAAATGATAAAAACATCAACTTCCTTATCCTAAAAAGCGCCCCCAAATTTAAACACTCCCCAAACCATATCTCTCTCTCTCTGTTCGTTTCTTGTTGTTGATTCATGTTAACTATAGCAACAAATTTTCATTGAAGAATTAATTGCTTCAATTCGAGATGCATTTGGCATTGGAAATCTCCAATTCCTACTTATCTATTTTCATTGAATAATTAATTTCTTCAAATTTTATTGTACTTTCTAAGATGCGTTTGGAACTAGAATTTCTATTTTGAGATGCCTTTGGCACTAGAATTAATTTCTTAAATTTTATTTTCTCCAATTTGGGATGCGTTTGGCACAACAATTTCTATTTTTTAAAATATTTTATATTGTAGTTTAATGAACTAAGGAGTAGAAAATAGGGAACCTGATTTTGTGTAAGAATTTTTATTTAATCCCTAAAAGTAAAAAAATCGTTTAGGGAGTTGATTTTAAGGAGAAAAAATAAGCAAGCTGGTGTGGATGCTCTAACATTACAAAGAGGAACTTAGAGAGCTATAGTTTAGATAGTATTTTACGATGAAAAACGCGATCTAAATTTTACTTATTGCATAATTATCTTTTATTTTATATAGCATCTTTTTTTTTCAAATGTTTAGATAACGAACTTTTATTTTATGTAGCATATTTTTTTTCAAACATTACCCAAGATGTTGTTAAACTATTGTTTCTTTTTGTAAATGCTATCCATACTCTTACTTAGATAATACTTTTATATTTTAGATAGCACTTATTCAAAAAATATTATTCAAGTGCATAATAAGTTAGTACTTGTATATATTAGGTAGGGTTCTCTTAAATAGGATATCAAGTTGTTTTCAAAGTACAACCG
Source organism: Lithospermum erythrorhizon (assembly GCA_019722365.1). Lineage (NCBI taxonomy): Eukaryota > Viridiplantae > Streptophyta > Magnoliopsida > Boraginales > Boraginaceae > Lithospermum > Lithospermum erythrorhizon. The sequence continues at coordinate 9,540 of JADFUC010000157.1, read as the reverse complement.
CATTATATGAAGAAAGATATCTAACTTGTTGTTAAGGTAGTGCTTTTGTTAAACGATACACAAGTTTTCGTTAAATTAGCGCTTATAGATTAGGTAGAACTTTTAAAGACGATAACAAACTTGTTATCAAGTTACGGTAGGATTGATTAAAAGAATTACATCCAAATTGTTATTTAGATATTGTTTTTAAAAAGCTACCCAAGTTCTTGCTAAGGAATATATCTTTATATATATGTATAGGGAGGATCTTTTGAAAATGATATACGAGTTGTTACAAGCCAATATAACACTGTTTTTAAAAATAAACTAGAGTAGGTTTGCGTTCTTTTCAGTATACTTCATAATTACCTAAAATGATTAGATGGTTGATGAGTATTCTTGCAAGTACTAGACCATTGATGTGGGTGTTTCGCATCATGCTATTGGCAGTCGTTCCAATTTGACGACTTCTCATGTGATATATTTCAATCAGTCGGTTTACCTTGTAGCCATAATGTCGTGACTATTATGGAGGGACGAGTTTGTCTACCGGGCGGCTTGACAATATTTCATGTTTTATACATTCCTAATATGAATTTCAATCTATTACAAGTGTCACAATTAATTGATGATCCACTTTTCTTTGTGGGATAAACTCATGAGCTTTGTGTTCGTTTGGGGAGCCAGATTGAAGTCGTTTAACTTTTAAGGAGGCGCTCTTACTACTACTGCATGATAACAGTTCCAGGATTATAACATTTTAAACTTTGACATCATCGAGTCAGATACCATTTGATAGAGTTCTCAAGCTATTTCATGTTATTAAGAGTAGATATTCTAAAAAGTAGTTAGATTACGCTTGTACTATTTGGGTACACTAAAAGTAGTCTCAACGAAGATGGATCGAAAATCTCTATGTATTCCATTGGACAGGTGTCCTATATACAATATATGCTAGAAAACCCTAGAAAATTGTATACAAATTTGGGCTGGCCCATGAGGTAAAATATTCATTATGAACCTATGATTAATACACTTGCTAATATACCCAATCAGGCAAAATGAGAGGAGGTTTAACGCTGAGACTGTCTCGAAAATCTATAAACAATATTAGTGGGGAAGGACTTCGTAAAAATGTCAAAGAATATGATATCGATGGAATATTTAAGAACTCCTAACATGACCACCCTCTCTACAAAAATTAATGTCGAAGTTCTATGCCATGTCTTCCGTGTTGAACCGATTAGATAAGTATATAGTACTAACATTATCACGCACAAAATAGCAAATTAATGTGGGACGATAGAGTTTAACAATAAGTTGCACAAATGACGTCAAACACTACATTCGCAATGCCAAAGATCTCAAATTTCACACTGGGGATCGTGATATGGTAGCCTGTCTTTTAGAAAACTAAGAAATAAGATTGTCACCTAGAAATACGTAGAAACTAGAGGTGGATTTTCTTGTATCGGGACAACTTGCCGAGTCTGCATTAGTGTAAGAAGTCAAAGCATAAGTAGGAGATTTATAAAGATGTAAACCATAGTCCAATGCTCCCCTGTGATATCTACAACATCGCCAGAGCCAAGACGTGACAGTCACGGATCATGCATAAATAAACAACTACCGAACAACATAGGGAAATATCGTGCCTAGTAACGCGAGATATCATGCCCCTCGCCAAACTACAAAACAAGTAAAACCGATCCTCATATGCATGCCGATGCGCCACCCAATTTGGACTTCGTGTCACAGCGAAGAGAAGTACTGCGTTAAGACATGCCTACACGAGAAATAATAGCTTCTGCATACTTCTTTTGAGATAAGAAGAAACCACATGAGTGATGAGTTACATGAATACCCAAAAAATAACTAAGTTTGCCCAAGTCTTTCATGACAAACTCCGCATTCAAAAGTGACATAGCTAGACACTTCAAGAGATCGATTAGACGCAATAAGAATAATGTCATCAACATGCGAGAAGATGGGTAGTGTCATGACTCGCTTATAGATACAGAGAACGATCGGGTCGACCGCAGTAAAAACCAATAGTAGAAACATAATTTGCAAAACCAGCACAGTTTGGAGTTGTTTGAAGCTCAGAGAAGATCAGCCTGGATGGTTATTAGGGATGTAATAGGACGGGCGGTCCAAAATTTTGTCTACGGCTAAGGCTGGGCCGAGTCTGGCTGCGACCGGCCGCCCCTAACATGTTCGGGATTGGCCTCGAGTTCGCTAACGAACCAGCCGGGCAGTCCGTTAAGGGAATACCGGGGCCCTATTCGGTTCGAGGCTCAGAGTCAGGCTGACGCGTACCGCTTATTTCAAACGGTACCACGTTTACAACTATTATGATTTTTTTTGCCTAAACGGTACCCCGTTGGAATTTAACGGGGTACCGTTTGAACCTTAAAATTTGGTTAAAATTGAACAAATAACATTTGCTTAAAATTGAACAAATAACATTTCTAATGAAATACTTTTTTATTAATACTTCAAAGATTTATTTTAAGATACAGACATTTTCTCGCAAGCATTCATACCGCATAAACGAATGAAGTCGATAGGATTATTTTAATTTAGAAGAACAAATATCAAAATTTATAAAAGATGATAGATTATTTTAAGTCACCAACTGTGAGGTGTTGTGATCGCTCCACAAATTCGCCAAATTTCACCCATGAAATAAGTAAAATGGTGTGTTTCACGCCATCCTCGACCTTTCATTTTTGATTTTCATGTCATAGCCTCGCCATCAACAACTAGCTTATTAATCACCTTGCAAAAAAGTTGACACCTACGAACGTGAGGCCGGAGGTAGCCCCGATTTTTCATGCTTGGATCTACGATAATCTTGAAGAATATCTGTACGGCACTCCCTTTCTGGGGAGTATTCCTCGAGGTACGGTGATGGTTATGATTTGTGATTAAGTTGTTATTAAGTTGATACTTATGGTTTATGATCTTAAAAAATTGTGATTATTAAACATGGAAAATGGTATTAAACATGAAAATATTTATGACATTTTCTGATACAAACGGTATACCGTTGAAATTGAACGGTACCTCAGAATGATAACTGGGATATATAACGGCTACGAACATACACGGAGATCCGCTTGGGACATTAACGGTACCACGTTAATGTCCAACGGCTATTTTTTATGAATTTGTATGATCATCCGGGGTACCGTTTGTTTCAAACGGTACCACGTTTGATGAAAAGTGGTACCGTTTCATCTAAACTAGTACTAATGCTTAACCCCGCAATACCATCCTTTCATTTCTACAACTCACAATTAAGTAGGTCTATAAAAGTGGGGCAATACTCCCTTCATTTCTCACAACTCACAATCATTTTTAAGCAATCTCAAAACACAACAATCACTTTCTAAGCAATTACAATATCATTACTTGTTTGGTTTTTTGGGCTGGTTTCGTAATCAAGTGAATCAACAATCTTATATCGCTCCATTCGATCCGGTACTATTTTATCAACTTTTTATAAATTTAGTTTTTCTTATAAATTAATGCATCAAATCAGAATTGCAAAATGTTCAAGCGATATAGTATGTCTAATGATTTTGTTAATTTAGAGGATGATAATTGTATGGATGAACTAATTGCTATTAAATCTCAATCTAGTTCTACGGATACTACTCTGAGTGAAAAACTCATGGATTTGGAAATATTTTCATGGAGACCGGAAAAGCAAACCAAACCTTATTTAAATTGTAAGAGTACTCCTTAATACGTGAAAAACGGGCAAGAGGAACCGGTCATCTTGCTGGGACACTTAAGTGGTCATAAGATCACTAAAGAGAAAAGGGGAGTGGTGGTACACAAGGAACTATTTGTAACGACCATTTTAGGCGGCCCCCCCAGGTCGGGACCGGCTATCAACTCGAATAATCGAGTCACCAACGATGGATAACGAGCAAAAATGACTTCATTTCAACTCGCCCATCGCTTAACTAACCAACACTACGACAACCAAAAGCAATAATATAAATACAACATCAAACAACTTGTTTTACAACCTCGACAACAATAATTATTACGCACAACAAAAACCTTAAAGAAGATACAAATCAGGACTGCTGAAAGTCTTCAAGCCACTATTGCTACCTCGCTGGGTACGCAGCCTAAGCTCGGCCAATACATCTCGGTCACCAAGAACAACCTAGGCATAAATGCCCGCCCATGTGAAAATAGAGTCGCCTAAAAGCCGAGTTGAATACAAATATTACGTATTAACCTACCACCATGCAAACAAGGATAATTCAAGACCCTTACCTATTTAACGACTATACACCTCATAAAGTTATATTTTATATGCTCCTCTCTCGACAAGATAAATCTTCTTAAAGGCTTCCGATTAACACCACAATCCACACCACGCCAACAACTTACTCACAAGACACCTTAATCACAGAGATATCTCTATTTGTTATCTTTCTTGAGTATAGCCACCCCGACATAATATGCAACTCAAACACACAACAACTCAAACATATCTCAACATCTCATAACTCAAGCATACACAACTCAACCACTTATCTTTAGTTCACCTTAAAGTGCTACTCCCAATTATACTATACACCTCTATGACATCTAAATGTTTATTATAAGAACTCCAACCGTATCATTATCTTAATAATAACCGAAAGCAACGATATCTTAAATCAAGATAACTTAAGTACGGAATTATCTCACCAAATTCTTCATTTAGTCTACGGAACTTATTCAATTTCAATGGTATCAACGTCGTGGTTAGATCATAACTTATATACTAACACGTTTGAATCCAACTTTCCACTATATATAAAATATCATCAACATCATTCATGGGGATACATTTAACGTTTGCTTATAATTTCAGACTGAAGTTCTCATTCAAAAGTTATCTCACCCATTAACCAACTCAACTTTTAACCTTTAAAGGATGTATAACGACAATACCAACCTAGGATCCACAAGAAAACTGACAATATTATCAATAACAACCCAAAACTCTAATTCGATAATTTCATCAAGGCAACATCTAGTATAATCAAAGACAATATCCATAACCACAAATAAGCCATAAAACGTATCATACAACAACATAGAAAAAATTTAAAAACAACATGTCAAGATATAATACAAAGTCTCAATAAGGCACACCATATCACCTGTAATAAAATCCCAGAGACTCCAACAACGACTATAACTCTAGTCATCAAACCATCTATCTTCTTCATATCTCTACAACTATACTAACCTCTAATGCTGCATATGTTTAATCCGTTTCACCTCAAGCAGGAATGGACCAATCGCTAATAAACACCGCCTTATAATCAAGTACAAGCCACACCAACAATGCACAAGAAAGCTGATAATAGATCTCACACGCACTTATACCAAAGCATAAGGCCAATACCGACAATGCACATAGCAAAGCCGATAATAGATTCACCCACTTATACCAATGTATAAGGCCAACACCAACAATGCATAACAAAGAGAATAGATTCACCGCACTTATACCCCAAGCATGTATGCCAATACCAACAATGCACATAGCAGCGATAATATCTCACTCAGACTTATACCGAAGTATAAGGGCCAAACCGCACTATATTAATTCAAAGATAAGGCCACAATCGACAATGCACATAGCAAAGTTGATCATAAAGACTCATACCGCTTCTTATACCGGGCGGTAAGGCCAAACCGCATTTTATACATTTCCAGAGTAAGGCTACACTGATACGTATTATAGTAGTGGATTATAGTAGTTATACTGCTTTTATATCAGAGAGTATAAGGCCAATAGCTGCCATCCCGTAAAGTGAAGAGAGTCACCTAACCCCTAATCATCCCAATATAGGTCAACTCGATACTCAAGTCACTCCCAAAGTCACACATAACTCCAACCAACACCTTCAATAACCAACCACTCTACTCCCAAACAATATCCAAGCACATACTAAACATCTCAAAAATCATATATCAATCACAACCGCCCGATAAGGCCACAGAATACCAAAGTGCTTTACAAGGCCACGTAAATACCAAAAGTGCCGACAAGGCTGTAAATACAAAAGTGCCAACAAGGCCACGTAACTCTAAATGCCGACAGTCGCATAATAAAACGAAGTTATTCAAGCTATTACTTACCTGCCAAATCTTCAACGCCACCGAAATACAATCACATAATCATATCATGCCCGCATAAACGGTAATCACACATAATCATGTAATGACATGTATACTATTCTCACATAATCATACCAAAATGACAGTTTCACACAATTTAAAAAGTAAGTACGACATAGCAATCACAGATAAGACTCACCTTGGTTAGCAATAAGAAACGCCCCTGCCTAATCGATCCAAGTGCCTTTCCTAATGCTCCGCCTAATCAAAACTTAAATTACAATTACTAATACAACAATTTTAACCTCCTTATCTTAATTAAATTGACTTTTCAACCCATTTTAGTTACAAATTAACAACCTAAATATAGATTGCTAATTATGTTCAAAGACTACTAAAATGATGAATCGCAACTATCCCGACTAAATCCCATAATTCCACAACACCTTAACCAAAATACTAACATTTTCAACCAATTCCCCAACATATATTCCTCCAACAATTTATAATTCATAATTTCACCTCAAACAATCACAATAATGGTCCAATAACATATTTATACTTCAACAACGTTTTTAGAAAAAGTCAACCCAAAATCAACTCAAAGTCAACCTACTATAACAACACTTTCTACCCCAAATATCATTATCACATTCCTATACTATAATCTAAGCCTAGATAATAATTATATTCACAATATCTCATAAAAACCAAGTCAACCCAAAATTCCAAAAGTCAATCTGCTTCTAAACGTCCGAAATTCCACCTCAAACAAGTAATTTCAACTCAAGAATGTCTAATTTAGAACCCAGAATCGATTGTAGCAATAAAATGAAATACAAAAAGTCAACAAAAAGTCAACTCAACCAAACTCAATAAATACTCAAAAAGTTTCGAATCTTTCTTACCTTGAATCGAAGAGATTTACGGGAGTAAACTCTCCAAGAAATTGAGGTCCAAAGCTTTATGAGATACTCAAATTATATTACCACTCAAATAATACCATTTCCATTCGACACAACTTTAAAATTCCGAAACCGAATATACTGATACCAACCGACCGATTGTATTTTCACTATTCAACTTCGGAATTTGATTTCTCCTAAATAATCCATCGAAGAACTAAGATACTATTACAAGAATATTAGCAATGAACGGTTATTACACTATTGATACCCAAACCGAAAAACTTTTTTTTAGTATTTTGGATTATAGACCAAACTATGAAATTTGTAATCGTAGTTCTTTGCCTTTAATGATCATGGATGGACATGCTTTCACTAAAATGGATTTAACGACGGGTTAAGACACGAATATAAAAATTGGCCGAGGCTTCGGGTAAGAAGTTTAAAAAAATTAATTTTGATTGTGATACTAGATGGAACTCGACTTACGATCTACTAGTTCGTGCATATATGTATCGAGAAATCACTTATTTGATGACGATGTCTGGACAGGAATATTATGTTCCACCTACATATAATAATTGGAAATATTGTTAAGTGAATTACTTAAGTTTCTGAGCCTCTTAAAGATTATATTAAAGTATTTTCAACTCAATATGAACCAAATATTCATCTTATGCTAGAATGTCAGTTAATCTTTTCCATTCATATGATCAAACATATATGGTTATGTTGTTGTGAGATATGGTTCCAAATATGGAAGACAAGTTTTAAAATATTTTCATCCTATCCCACATGCATATGCTATTGGTATAATCTTAGATCCTAACGCTAAATTAAGTCATTTTAATTTCTATGTAAACGATATTTACATTACATCTCTTTAGTCCCGAACTAAAAGAGTTTTGATGTTCAAAATGGAAAGATGGAATTGAAACGTATATGTATAAATATGTATAGGAAAACAATCAAGGTATGGATGTAAGTGCCGCACTGTAGTATATAGTTTTAATGTGCCTCGCAGATTTAAAATACGGTCAACATGATCACCTTAGGAATGCTTTTACAATTATTAGTGAAATCTAACCCAATCGCCTCCACAAGACACTAATGAGTTAACTCAATATTTAACAACTAACTTTGAATTGAATAATATAATGATAAAACTTTTGATATATTAAAATGTATGGCTTAGCAAGAAGATTGTTTCTAGATTGGGTTTAAGATGGCAAAAGAAATATTTTCTATACCTATGTCTACAGCTAAGTGAACTGATTTAGCATGGCAAATCTACACTCAAAGACGGTCAAGACTTACAAGCTCGCGATTGAAGTATGTGTTCAGATCAAGGGATTCGACGTCGCCGAGCATGGGATGCAAGATAAGGACGACTCATGGAAGGAAAAGAGGATTTGTCTGACGATCTTAGTGACATTGAGAAAGAAATTGAAGAAGACAAAGAGAGCAACACAATAGAAATATATCCACAAAGCAAGAATCCGCATAAACTAGTGTGATGCATTAGATTTGTATGTTCTTAAGGCAATTTTGATTGAATGAAACTCATGTAAGCTCCTGGCCCGCACGAGTATAAACTGTGAACGGCTTAATAAAATATCTATTTTTAATACCTTTAAATGGCATTAAAACGGCATGGCATTTCACCATTAACGGTACCACGCTTTAGTTAAACGTGGTACCGTTATTAGCTCAGTACTCAGAGGTCAATAAATGACTTATACTCGTAGTTAAACGCCCACCATATAAAAATAACGTCTACCGTTGATATTTCAACGGTACCGCTTTGTTGAAACGTATCACGCGTGTAATTACAATCTAAGCTAAACATTCTTTAAAATGAAACGCCAAACGTACCATGTTTATATCGATAAGGTTTGAAAGGGCGTGATTTCGAACTTCATTCAATAATCTCCTACAATTTTTAAATTTACAAATCACAATTAACCTACAAATTTCTTTTCCATTATTCATCATATCAACTCCATAAACTTATTTTACTCTCTATTTGTAAATCTATTGTTCATTAACTTTTCAATTTCAAAATGACACCCAAAAACAAATAAAAAAAAAAAAGGGGAAGAGGGGCACCATTACAACGAGGATCAAAGAAGAGTGGCTAGCTAAAGCCATGCGGCGAAGAAGCACCACACAGTAAGAACAACAACATGAGGAAGCCTAGAGGCTGAACTCGAGGATGTTGGGGGTCAGGTAAAGTGCTCAAATGCAAGGCAAGGAACGATCTCGATGAAAGCGATCAAACAATTTACGGTAACTCCTTATTCTAATACTAGATGATGCTAAATTAAGTAATATTTGTACATTTAGTTGTGAATGGTATCCGGAAATTGTAGTGCAATTCTATAAGTCAATGGGTATGGATCGTATGTCACTATAATGGCGAATTCTAAGGATAGACTTACATTTAATGTTAACGGTCTACAAGTATTTATAAATGGAGAAAGCAATACGTAACTGAACGAAGTAAATTGAT